>ONZH01002934.1:0-33562 GCA_900303285.1 Rhinella marina
GTTGTTATGTTTAAAAGACCCAAAAGTCCTTTTAAGGACTATTGTTATATCTGGCTACAATTTTTCTTTTCATGGGGGGGGGGGAAAAATTATCGCAAGCTTGCCTGATCTAAACACAACCTGCACAGCGTGTGCATTATAACATTTTTGTATCCTATATTCCTGACATCCGGTGTCATTTTTTTCTGCCGCTAATCAAGGCGACATTACCTGTGTTGCGTGTGCATTATAACGTTTCTGTATCCTATATACCTGACATCTGGTGTCATTTTTTCTGACACTAATCATTGCAACATTACCTGTGTTGCGTGTGCATTATAACGTTTATGTATCATAAATACCTGACATCCGGTGTCATTTTTTCTGCTGCTAATAAAGGCGACAATACCTGTGTTGCATCTGCTGTTTAACATTTGTGTATCCTAAATATTCCTGACATTTGGTGAAATTTTCCCTGCTGTTGGTAACAGCGACAGTACCTGTGTTGCATCTGCTGTTTAACGTTTGTGTTTCCTAAATATTTCTGACATTCGGTGAAATTTTTCCTGCTTTTGGTGACGGTGACTGTGCCTGTGTTGAGTCTGGTGTTTAACGTTTGTGTATCCTAAATATTTCTGACATTCGGTGTAATTTTTCTGCTCATACACTTTAAAAAAATCTGTGCTACTGTACTTGTGACAAACTTGAATATATACCATTTAATATGCGCAAGGCGAGCAGTAAGGGACATGGAAGTGGGCGTGCTGCTGATTGTGCACGCAGAGGCCATGGTTCTGGGCGCGGTGAAACTGTGCCTGCTGGCAGAACGCAAGAGACAAAGTCATCAAAAAATCCTAGCTTCATGTCCCAGTTTGCAGGGCAGCGCAAGACACGACTCTTGACACCACACCAGTGTGACCAGGTAGTCGGTTGGATTGCAGCAGTTAATGCTTCCAGTCGGTTAAGCACCACCCTCCCTTCCACAAAGTCCAGTCTCAGTAGTCAAGAGTCTGGTCAACCAAATCCTCACCCTAATTCTCCTTCCGCCCACCATGCAGAGTCTGGGCAAACAAGTGATTCCACACTGGGATATTCCGAGGAGCTTTTTTCATCACCGTTCCTTGATTTGGCAAGCCCGCTTGAACAGGGACATGTGGAGATCTTGTGCCCTGATTCCCAAATTCATGAGCATCCACAGTCTGAAGAAGATGATGGTGGGGAATGGCAATTAGTGTCTGACGAGGTGCATGATGATGATGAGACACAGTTGCCAATAAGTCAAGGGAAATTAGTGTCTCAAGAGGTTGATGATGAGATGCAGTTAAGTCAGGTTCTTGTTAGGTCACCATGTCAGGAGGAGGACCAGAGTGAGGAAGTGGAAGAGGAGGTGGTGGACGATGAAATCGCTGACCCAACCTAGGAAGGTGGCAAGCTGAGCGAGGACAGCAGTACAGAGGGGGAGGGATCTGCAGCACCACAACAGGCTGGAAGAGGCAGTGGGGTGGCAAAAGGGAGAAGGCAGGTCATGCCAAACAGGCCCGCAACTGTTCGCCGGAGCACCCCCTTGCAGCAATCACCCTTGCCAAGGGGTAGGTGTTCCGCAGTCTGGCGCTTTTTTGAGGAAAGTGCTGACGATAAATGAATTGTAATTTGCAACCTGTGCTGTACCAAAATGAGCAGAGGCGTGAACACTAGCAACCTGACCACCACCAGCATGATCCGCCACATGGCGCTCTAGAAGGTGGGCCGAACGCCTGGGTCCACGATCGGTGTCTGCGGGTGACAACACCGCCTCCTCTTCCGCTCTGTTACGTGCTGTCCAAGACGCAGGCCCAGACGCCTGCCGCCCTGCACCTGGATTTTCGCAAGCACCATCAGTGAGCACGTTCCACTTCAGTGTCCCAGCGCTGCGTACAAATGTCCTTACCCCAGGCATTTGAACGCAAGCGCAAATACCCAGCCACCCACCCACAGACCATAGCACTAAACGCGCAACTTTCAAAATTGCTGGCCCTGGAAATGTTGCCATTTAGGCTGGTGGACACTGAGGCTTTTCGCAGCCTGATGGCGGCGGCTGTCCCTCGTTACGCAGTCCCTAGTCGCCACTATTTTTCCCGGTGTGCCATCCCCGCCTTACACCAGCATGTTTCCCAAAACATAACCCGTGCCCTAACCAACACCGTTATTGGGAAGGGCATAAGGGACCAGGCTGAGCTGTGGCTCTCACCACTCAACCTACAGCCAGGCATGGTTGTGTCTGATAACGGCTACAACTTGGTGGCGGCTTTGGAGCTCGGCAACCTCACACATATACCATGCCTGGCCCACGTCTTCAACTTAGTGGTTCAGCGGTTTCTGAAAACCTACCCCAATTTGCCTGAGCTACTGGTGAAGGTGTGCCGCTTGTGTGCCCATTTCCGAAAGTCACCTACAGCTTCAGCCAGTCTGGCAACGCTGCAGCAGAGCTTGCACTTGCGAGCTCACCGACTGCTGTGCGACCTGAGCACACGCTGGAACTCCACCTTCCACATGTTGGGCAGGCTTTGTGAGCAGCAGAGGGCAGAAGTGGAATACCAGCTGCAACAGGGTTGGCGCCTTTCCAGTCAGCTTCCGCTCTTCACAAGCGACGAGTGGGCAATGATGTCTGACCGCTGTGAGGTTTTAAGCAACTTTGATGAATCTACACAGATGGTGAGCGGCGATAATGCAATTATCAGCGTAACCATCCCACTTCGGTGTCTACTAAAAAGCTCACTGCTCACAATAAAGGCGGATGCTTTGCATTTGGAAGAGGTGGAAATGGGGGAAGACCCTAGACAGAGTGATAGCCAGACCACCCTCGGTTCGTCTTCTCAGCACAAATTGGAGGAGGAAGAGGACAAGGAGGAGCAGGAGACGGTTGTCACCGCTACAGAGGGTAGTACCCATAGCAGGTTTACACCATCTCTTTGGCGTGGATGGGGCGAAGAGGAGGAAGAGGATAAGAAGATTGAGAGTCATCCTCCTGGTGAGGAGAGCGAAGCCTTGTCTGTTGGGACTTTGGCACATGACTTCATGCTATGCTGCCTTTCCCGTGACTCTCACGTTATATGCATTTTAGCCAACACCGATTACTGATTGTTCACCCTTCTCGACCCCCGCTACAAAGAGAACTTCTCATTTCTTATTCCTCTGGTGGAGAGGACTAGCAAAATGGTGCAATACCAGAAGGCCCTTGTAGAAAAATTGCTTCAAAAATTTCCAGCTGGCAATGCTGGCAGCAGAGTACTTAGTTCCTTGGCCACCCGAGGAGACGAGACGAGGGGAACACACAGCAGTTCCAACAAAGGCAGGACGACACTCTCCAAGGCCTGGGACAGTTTCATGACACCCCCTCCGCCAGCACCCTCACCCTGATTAGCAGCCTAGTGTCACAAGGAGGGAAAAGTTTTGGAAGATGGTGAAGGAGTACCTAGCTGACCGTGTCAACGTCCTCAGCGATCCCTCTGTGTCTTATAATTATTGGGTGTCTAAGCTGGACACGTGGCACTAACTGCACTCTACGCCTTGGAGGTGCTGGCCTGCCCTGCCACCAGCGTTTTGGCGGACCGGGTATTTAGTGCCCCTGGGGGCATAATAACTGATAAACGCATCCGCCTGTCAACTGAAAATGCTGACAGGTTGAGGCTTATCAAAATGAACAAGGCCTGGATTGCCCCTGACTTCTCTACCCCACCAGAGGAAAGCGGCTTAACATGAAGGAACTTTAAATGTGGCTTTTAGGGTGTATTGAATACACTGTATTCCCATGTACCCCTTCCTCTTCTCGTCCTCTTCCTCCTCATCCTCCATCATATGAAACTGCTTATTAGGCTGCCCTCAACGTTCACCAGCAGGCACTAACCACTAATTATTAAGACGATCACCAGCAGGCCCTCACCACTAATTATTAAGACGGTCACCAGCAGGCCCTCACCACAAATTTTTAAGACGGTCACCAGCAGGCCCTCACCACTAATTTTTTAGACGGTCAACTCAGCAGTAGGCCCTCACAGATAATTTTTTAGATGGTCAAATGAGCAGCAGGCACTCAACCCTAATGTTTTAGATGGTCAGCTCAGCAGCAGGCACTCGCCCCTAATGTTTTAGAGGGTCAGCTCAGCAGCAGACCCTACCCCTTAATGTTTTTGAGTGTCAGCAGCAGGCCATCAATCCTAATTTTTAAAGGGTGTGTCTGATGCCCTCCTTTATGTGTAACAAAGGGTGTATTTGAGTGCCTGTTCCTTTCAACTGATGGCAGCCCTTTCACTTTGTGCATAGGCTTTATGAGTGTAGGAGTACCACGAAATGAACAATTGTACCACAATGTGAATGAGGCCCTCCTTCATGTCATATACCGGTTGTATCTGAGTGCCTCTTCCTTGTAATTTTTGGCAGCACTTGCGCTTAATGTACAAGTAAATTTAGGATTTCTAACAATATTTCCTTTAAAATCAATGTTATATTTGGTTTTGGGGGGTATTATTGTCATTCCGTAAAAGTGGCGTAATACTCGGACAACATCGTTCCCAGCAGTGACTTCGGAGTCCAAGATGCATCCAGACATCCTCCTCATGCTGTTCCCAAACAATTTCAGTGGTGTTTCCACCATTTTCTCACGTTTCCCTATGAACCAGACACGCTCCCCTCTTCAGAGCAGGGGGTGCCTGGTTTAGTACTCGGGTTCTCCCATTGACTTCCATTGTGCTCGGGTGCTCGGTCGAGCACTTGAGCACCGCCTAGTCTTCGACCCAAGCACTACGTTGCTCGTTCAACACTAAAGATCACCTGTGTATAAATGTTGTCCATATAGTTTAAACCCACGTATTAAGTAACAATGTGCATCATATTACCATGGATAATAATCGCAGGGAGCTTTCCCCCGTGTCAGTAGTTAGAATGTATTGGCGGACAGGAGGATAAGCCGACAGTGGTTGTAGAGTTAAGAGAGGTTATTTAGAAGGGATGTGTGTCATAGATAAGGACCAGGGCATCTGATTAATGCTATGAACATAAAGTAAAGGCTTAGAACCATTATAATGTTAGAGACCAGACTGGTGGACACGGCCCAAATGTAGAGAAATAGTTAACACTATAGGTAAGGCTATGTCGTAGGGGGAATGAATCGCAGTCCCAGGAGGGAAAGGTGGAGTAATGGAGGGACACAGAGAGACCAGTATGAGGCTGCAAATATCTTAAGCAAGAGACAGGTCCAAAGTGCTCCTAATTTCCAGTGATTTCCATCCTGGGCATGGGGGCTAGACAGTCACGACACACTCATCGGTCAAAACCGTTCTCCAAAGAGGTGTTCCACCACTTTTATGGGGAGGAATAGGTATAGAAAAATAACCACAGGGTATACAATTCAAAGCCCCAGACTAATGGTACAATTATTAGTGTCACATGGGTCGTGTCCAGAGGAACTATTTAATAGCAGTACCAGGAAACCTTAGTTACAAATATGGGGCATCATCCAATCCAAAGAATGGTTCAAGAGACCTTTAGAAGATGTTTCAGTAATAGTTCATGGGGAGGAGATCGAAAATAGTTCTCTCCGTACTGTTAAGCATGAGTGTGGCAACCCCTATAGTGAAATAGAGAAAAAAGGACATTACTTGATGAAAAAAAACACAGCTTTTCGATGGGCAGTTACTTATACAATACATCATACAGTAGCAATATAAGGCACAGTCCGAAGGGGGCTAGAAGAGGCTAGAAGAGGGAGCCCACCTTGAACTCCCAATTCAGACCCTTTGGTTCCATTGTGTCTAATTCGAAAATCCATCTCAGTTCAAGTATCTTTAATAACCGTTCCCGGTCACCGCCCCTCCTCGGGGGGGGGGGGGGGGGGGAAGTACCACATCAATAATCCTGAATCTCAGTTGTCTGACATTATGCTTTAGTTTCAAAAAATGTTCTGGTACTGGAAGTTCAACCTGGTTAGTCTCCTTTGTTTCCCGTTTTCCCGTCAATAGTTTCCATATTGTGTATCTATGTTGATTTATCCTCAATTTGCAAGCTTGTGTAGTGTCCCCTATGTATAACAGTCCACACGGGCGTTGTAAAGTATAGACAACATAGTCAGAGGAACAAGTGTAATATTTCTTAATGTCATATTGTTTACCCGTCCTAGGATGGGAAAAGGTGTTGCGTCTGATGAGACTGTGGCAATTGCAACAGCTCAAACAGGGGAAACACCCAGTCTTATGTTTACCCTGCTCAGTATTACAGACTGTGTCTACATGTATTAATCTGTCTCTTAGATTCCTAGACCTTCTGTAGGAAATAAGGGGTGGAGCTTGGAATTCTTCTATCTCTGGGAATGACTGGGAAAGGATGTGCCAGTTACGTCTTAGAACCCCATTAATATGACCACTCACTGGAGTATAGGTGGACACAAAAGGTATACGTTTGTCTCTTGTATGTGTCTGTTTGGAAATTAGTAATTGGGCTCTTTCTTGTTCCCTAAACCGTATTTGATGTCTTTTAACTAGATTCCTTGGATATCTTCGCTCAATGAATTTGTGGCCCATCATAACCAGTCTTTTATCCACTAGTCCCTCATCCGACACTATGCGTCTGACCCTCAAGAGTTCACTGAATGGGAGGGATTCTATTATATTCCTGGGATGGGCACTGTCGAAGTGGAGCATATTTTTCCTGGCGGTTGGCTTGGTGTAAAGGTCTGTGCTTAGGGCATTGTCCTATGTGTATACCAAGGTGTCCAAGAATTGTAAGGAGTATTGTGAATATACCAGGGTGAATTTGAGTTCAGTATGGATCTCATTGATATAGTTATGGAAATCATGCAATTCTGCAGTAGATCCCTTCCAGACCAAAAAAATGTCATCAATATACCTCAACCACCCTCTCACAAACTCCTCAATGTGTCTCCTCAATGTGGGTCATATATATATTTGAATACGTCGGGGCCACATTGGACCCCATCGCGGTCCCCCAACGCTGCACATAGAATTTGGCTTCAAAGAGAGGAAGTAGTTCTTTGTCAACAAGATCTCCAACAGACATAGTATAAAAGAAGTACTTTCCTCCGGTAATGTTGATTTGTTGAGGGCCCATTTTGTAGCCTCCAGACCCTTCTCATGATCAATGCTCGTATAGAGACTTCTTACATCAAATGATATAAGTATGTCACCTTCACTGTAATCCATTTCCTGTAACAGGCGTCCAACTTGCCATGGTGTATCTAAGCCTGATCAGGCTTACTGTGAGTGAAAATACACTGCAGTACACTATACAGTGTACTGCAGTGTATTGTAGAGGCCTCAGGCCCACTGGATCTGCAAGAACCAAGTGGGTCTCGGTCAAAAAAGTGCAAGGAAAAAAAAGTTAAAAAAAAGTAAAAACAAAAAAAATTCCTATATCCGCATATATGATTGGTTACTGTTACAGGAAAATATGGTTTCCAGCCAGAGCTTCAGTCCAAGACCACTCAAATATGATATAGCATATACTGATATTATTCAGTGAGATTCACCCATTGAGTGAATCAGTATCAGTATGGCCGTTGTGTCCCTTGTTAGCATATCAAAGGCAGGAAGGGCACATTGTAAAAGCAGTTGGACAACATTCGCTTAGCCAACAGATTGGGAAGATAATTGGGTGGTCATGGGGTGGAGTCGCTGGGGGACGGAGGCTGGGACACAGGAAGATATATCCCAGGTGAAACTTTGGATGTTTGCTCTCTTTCTGCCAGCCCTAGAACCAACAGCACTTCTGCAGCAAGCTTAAGGTAAATGTGTGTATGTATATAAGTATAATATCCCAGTAGACTTTATATGTGTACATATAGATATTTGTAGTCTGCAACTGTATTACCAGTAGATTATATATATGCTGTTTATGCATGAGTCTCTATATGTACATGTACTAATGGTCAGGTACTGGATGTGAGTAGGTTAGCAGTGTAGATCCAGTAGATGGTATATTGGTGGAATCTGACGGTGACGTCCAATTGGTGACGTCCATCCCTCCTCCTGCATGCCTCCAGCACTAAGGCCGTGAACAAGGTCAGGTTATGACTGAAACGTTGGCCAAGTATTAATGTATACAATTTGGATGGATAAAATAAATTAAGTCTTCAATATATACCATCATACCGAGTGCCGTGGTTCTTCCGAATATATTCCTGACAGCATTCTACCACAGAGCACCAGAAGAACAAGACATAGGAGTGCCGACCCACCACCATTATCTGGGGTGTATGAAAAACTGGAGGGGTGTATATAATACACTGAATAAACGGGTCATATAAGAAACAAAGGCAACAGCTTAGGAACAGAATAAAAGGGAAGGAATTGGCTATAGACATAAATCTCCAATTTCCAATAAGCAAAAGTTCCCTTCATCAATGGCGAGCCAGTCCAACTATTTTAATTGATCTCTATTTGGATATACTGTGGAAATTGCAGTTATACTGTGAATTTAGTTTTTTTTTTACCTGGGAGATTCGGGCCAGTAACACAGTCCTAGTGTGAGTTCAATTAAATACAGAGAACCTATTTAAGTGACGTTCCTAGGATACTGACTGTTTCCTTTGTTTCACATTATAATCTGTGTGTGTTTGTTTTTTGTAATTTTTGTCTTCTTTTTTTTTTTCATTTTTTTCCAGTCCTTCAGTAGAATCCTGCTGGTTGGTAAAATAGGCTTTCTTGGCTCCAAGCAGCAGAGTACAGGAGTAACACAGATCACAGAGATAACCATGAGTGACAAAGCAGAACATGGGACTTTGAAAAAGTTAAGTAGATACAGTACGTTTAACCCTGTATTGCCTAAAACAAATGAATCTATGCAAATGTTATGGGAATCTCTAGTAGATCAAGCTGATTCCTATGACAAATTGCACATTGCTAAGCGAGTTTTGAAACAAATGTCCAAAAGGCTTCACATGTTTGCTAAGCTGATGTGCATATTTGATAATGCCATTAGCAAGCTGGAGAAGCTGGGCACATGTGAAGAAACAAAGGCCATTGCCAGAGGCGTAGCTAGAGGTTCAGCACAGGGGGGGCAAAACATACTTGAGTGGGCCCCCCACTTATTGGCTTCCCAAACGCACGTTTCCAACTTCACAGGCACATACCACTAGTTGTGGTTATATTGTATTAGAAAGATGACTATATAAACTGCAAGATCGTCTATGCTGCTAAGTACAGTACAATAGACTTTCTACATACCCTAGTCTAAATACTCTACCACATCATGCAGTAAAATATAGGATTAATAGGAGTAAAAAACAAGGGGACTCCTATGTTAAAGGAAACGTGTCCCCAGTTTTTACATCACTCCCCTGCCCCCATCAGACCTCAGATCAGCAGAATGTGCCCCCATCAGACCTCAGATCAGCGTATTGTGCCCCCATCAGACCTCAGATCAGCGTATTGTGCCCCCATCAGACCTCAAATTAGCATATTGTGCCCCATCAGACCTCAGATCAGCCTACTGTGTCCCCATCAGAACTCAGATCAGCGTATTGTGCCCCATCAGACCTCACATCAGCCTACTGTGCCCCCATCAGACCTCAGATCAGCCTACTGTGCCCCCATCAGACCTCACATCAGCCTACTGTGCCCCCATCAGACCTCAGATCAGTGTATTGTGCCCCCATCAGACCTCAGATCAGCTTACTGTGCCCCCATCAGACCTCAGATCAGCGTACTGTGCCCCCATCAGACCTCAGATCAGCGTATTGTGCCCCCATCAGACCTCAGATCAGCATATTGTGCCCCATCAAACCTCAGATCTGCATATTGTGCCCCCATCAGACCTCAGATCAGCGTATTGTGCCCCATCAGACCTCAGATCAGCCTATTGTGCCCCATCAAACCTCAGATCAGCCTATTGTGCCCCCCATCAGACCTCAGATCAGCGTATTGTGCCCCCATCAGACCTCAGATCAGCTTAATGTGCCCCCATCAGACCTCAGATCAGCGTATTGTGCCCCATCAAACCTCAGATCTGCATATTGTGCCCCCATCAGACCTCAGATCAGCGTATTGTTCCCCCATCAGACCTCAGATCAGCCTATTGTGCCCCATCAAACCTCAGATCAGCCTATTGTGCCCCCATCAGACCTCAGATCAGCGTATTGTGCCCCCATCAGACCTTAGATCAGCGTATTGTGCCCCATCGAACCTCAAATCTGCATATTGTGCCCCCATCAGACCTCAGATCATCGTATTGTGCCCCCATCAGACCTCAGATCAGCTTAATGTGCCCTCATCAGACCTCAGATCAGCCTATGTGCCCCATCAAACCTCAGATCAGCCTATTGTGCCCCATCAGACCTCAGATCAGCGTATTGTGCCCCCATCAGACCTCAGATCAGCGTATTGTGCCCCATCAAACCTCAGATCTGCATATTGTGCCCCCATCAGACCTCAGATCATCGTATTGTGCCCCCATCAGACCTCAGATCAGCTTAATGTGCCCTCATCAGACCTCAGATCAGCGTATTGTGCCCCATCAAACCTCAGATCTGCATATTGTGCCCCCATCAGACCTCAGATCAGCGTATTGTGCCCCCATCAGACCTCAGATCAGCCCACCCAGCCACATAAGATAAAAATAAAAAACCTCTCTTACCTGTTCTGCGCTGCGGCTGCCCTCCGGTCCGCGCTCCGCTCTCTTCCCTGGCCCGCGCACACTATGACCCTGCGTGCAGGTAAGTAAGATTTTTTATTTTTATGGGCCCCCTTGAGTCACTGGGCCCGGAGCCGTCGCCCCCCCTGCCCCCCGGTAGCTACGCCACTGGCCATTGCAAATTTGCATTGTTGTACAGAAGGAGTTAAACGGGTTTCTAGTCTAGAAACACAACTTAAAGACAAAGATGAGGTACTTGTAGAAAAGGACACCCAGATCAGCATGCTGCAGTCTCAGCTAGCTAAGAAAGAAAAATATCATACAGATGTCGATAAAGATTTTATACAGATATATATGGAGATCATGGCTTATAAGGAAAAAGCTGCCTCTACAGAGGTGATTATTGCTGACCTGAGGACCAAGTTATCAAAGAGGGATGAGACAGTTAGTAATCTGCAGAAGACCATAACTGATCTCTCACATCTCAAAGATTTGCACTCAAAACAAATTTGTGTTTTGAGTGCAAACAGGGGACATATGAGAGTGAGATGGCTCCGAGGGCTGCCTCAGATCAGACTGATACCACTCCAATAGCTGTACAAAGTGCTGCTGGTGACACAATTCGTGGATTAGAAAGTGGCATGGGACAGACCACTTCCAGTTCACAGACGTGTCACAGCAATACGGCAGAATTGCACTCTTTCCATAATATGGAGAGGAAGGATGCAATTTCTGCTAAAGATATGTAAACTGATTCCTACATATGATCCAGACGCAGATTCCTTCACTTCCTGTGATATTTTTGAGGGACATTGCAAGAAACTTTCTGCCCCTCCAGAATATCGCATGGAACTGTTCAAGCTTTGGTTGCCTACACATCTTTATCAAAGATATGAAGTCATAGGGAACATTGCCCCCAGGAATGGCCTATTTCATGATGAGGAAGACAGACTTTCCATCCTCATGAAATTGGTAACAGGGCATACGGATGTAACCCCAGAAGTCTACCATCCATGATAAGCCCTTGTCTCTTTGTGGAAGGTTTGAAGCTATGTATAGGAAGGTGACAAAGGATCATAGTGTAGGAGCCCCACAAATCATGATACACATGTTTGCGGAGAAGTTTCCATATCTTGATACCACAATTCGTTTGAGTGCAGCAAAGGAGATATCTCTGATTGAGGCAGCAATGGTAATAGAGCAGGTCAGGCAGGATTTACTAAAGAGTCACAAATCTATACAAATCGGGAAGAAGGTAGCATTTAATAAAAAAAAAATGCAAGATGGCTAAACGTTAAAGGGTATGGCAGCCAACAAAATATCTGTGTATTCTAATGCTCTTCAACGAGGAAAGTGGGAAAATATATGATGTTTTCATTGTCTGCAATATGGGCACATAAAACGACTCTGTCAACACAGAGATGTAAGGCGGGGTGGCTTTCAACCACAGAGACAAATACCTGTTTCATTTGTGAGCCAACAGGCTACACATTGAACAGGGCTGCAAAATGACTCCTTTACAACAGATATCCCTACAGGGAATCTATTATAATAGAGTTGTGGAGGGGATCCCTAAAGATCTGGTCATAATATGTAACTCAGGGATCCCCCATACACTGGACAGAGCCTGCAATTAATGTAAACCTATAACAGCCCCCAGTGTATGGTGACATGTTCACCAGAACAGGGGGAGGGATTAGGTTTACTGTTGCAGAACCTTTTGTTTCTTTATTTTCTGTAATCTAAATGTGATAGTTTGTGTCTTTAATCTCTACAGCTGCTAGGAATGTATGGCTCTCTTTACTGTACAGATCATTGCTTCAGGTATGAGCTTCAGGGGGTAAGGCCATACAGCTCCCAATCAGATGTCATTGTCCCTCAAGCATGAGTAGAAAATGGATTTTAGATAAGCTCTTTTGCTTGTATCAAATGGCAATACAGTTGGTTTGTAAATGATTGTTGACTTCTTATACAATAGGACAGTTCAGTCTGGGAAGGATCTTTTCATGTTGGGGCGGGTGCCTTTATAGAACTGACAAAGTCTAGTAGTGTGATGTGGCCCTCACCTATATCAGTAGGATTAGAGATGAGCGAATCTATTTGCCGATTCGTTGATTCATATCGAATCTTGGAAATTATCAGCTGCGAAGCTAATCCGAATATTTGGAGATTCGCTCCGTTAAGTTTCAAAAATGTTCCTAAGGCTTTCTACGCATTCGCTACATACTTGTCCGATAAATTGTACGCTAATGCTATGTATAACTTACTCTATACGCTGTTGCGTACGAATTCAATTACTTAGCGACCTTTTACTGTTAGTTAGTTATTCGTGAGCAAAAGTCAGATAAGAAAGCAGTCACCTGACCTAGTGGGCAGGACTTGCTCTGATTGGCTCAGGCTCGGTAAGCCAGTGACGCATCACTTCTGCTGCAACTGCTGAGACGAGCAGAAGCACTGTGTGTGAAGTTCCTAAAGACTGAGACTTGTGTTGTTGTAATTGGGGAGTAATTGTTCAGGGAATCCATATTACACATCAGGGATACTGCAGGGCAAGTGCAGGGCCAGTGCAGGGCTAGTAATTAATCAGGCAGGGAGAGAGACAGGGAGAGAGATAGGGAGAGAGACAGGGAAAAAGACAAAGACCAGCTGCAGGGCCACAGAGTCAAGTGAAAAATGTCTGGAATGGATAAGCAAAAGGGGTCCAGTTCCAGCCAGACCTCGAGCTCCAAAAAAAAGGAAAAGGTGGCACAGGGGGATGTGCCAAAGGACCTGTAGCCGGAGCTTCTACTTGTAGTATTCGCAATACTTGGCCGGTGTTCCACCGGGCTAACCCACCAAGGTGCAAAATTGTAGTGGAGGAGAAAGTGGATGAGGTAGTGGAGATGATGGCACGCTCATTTCAGTCTGAGCCGGATGATCTGCTGTCATCTGCTGATACAGTATCCATATGTAGCCAGGGGTCAGACTCAGAGCGTTCCTCCTGGTCCACCATTACTCTCCAGCAAAGCCCATAATTTTCGTACGCAATTTGTACGCTCATTTGTATGTGTTCAAAGAAGTTGCGTACCTTTTAAAACTGAACGTTTTATTAGTGGCAATTGTTCGCAAAACGCCACATAATAATGTATGATTTGTACACAGATTTGTCGCATAGATTCGTAGAATATACGAATCTTATGAAAAGTTCAACGAATGTTCGGCGAATAAAATTTTGAATGATTCGCTCATCTCTAAGTAGGATGGTCTAATGTTTCGGTGCCAAGGTCTGTTGCTCCTTAAACTTGGCTCAGAGTGTCATCATAAGGGCATGTCATTGCATATCTCCAGTGTGTCTTACTCAGGTAAACCCTGTACTGTAAGCTTCTGAATTAGCTTCCTACGTAGTATGAAGAAATGGCAGTCTATCGCCCTGTCTGTCACCGGAATTAGTAAGTAGGTGTTTAGTCAGGCTAAAACTGACTGGTAACGGTAGTAACTAACTACCATGGAGACATAGCGAGTAATTTGGGTGCTAGCCCACAAAATCCATGGCGCAGCCAATAGGTCATGGGGCATAGCTCTCTCTATTGGGGATTCTGCAAGGGAGTGGGTTGACCCCACAGTGATCCGCAGAAGCACTTTGCAGGAATTGCAACTTTCCAGTCGGACACAGAACTTGTGCGCAGCCACTGCAAGTGGGAACTCCCACTGGGTTGTGATAGCCTCAGTTTGTAATGTACCTACTAAGAGTGCCAAATGTTATCTACAGATACTGTCAACAGGGGGGCCATGATATCTCTGATGGATTTTCAAAACTGCAGCTGTTGAGGTGTGCTCCTCTGAGGAGCAGTCTGTTGTGCTCTAATATGATTTCAGGTGGAGATATGCCCAGAGAGATAATGAATGCCCTTGATCTAACAAGGTGACCAGACATCTGTGAAGACCCATCCGGAAGGCATCAGATGATCCCTCCTTGTGAAATCCCAGATGAACACCAGAAGCATCCATGCACAAGAAGATGAATGAACGGATTAGCCAAAGATGCAACATAAATGAGCTTATCATGTATTGTGTTTGTTACTTTTTATCACTATGTTTTTTTTCCTTTCTCTCATTGTAAACACTCCCACACATAAGACCAGGTTTTCAACTTTGTGTGTCGATTTACTGACAACAGGGGGATATGTTACAGGAAAATATGGTTTCCAGCCAGAACTTCAGTCCAAGAACACTCAAATAGGATATAGCATATGTATACAAAATAAGGAATGAATCTGGATCGCACATCCTCATGCTATGTTTTGATCTAGTAATTGCTTCTCAGCATAATTTAACATCGCTTCTCAGCGTAATTAATGGTATACTACCCCTATGTCATATAGTGCACATGAGGCATTAGTATACGTTTTGATCAAAAAGCATAGGCCCACTCACCGCGCCAAGGTTGCCTCCTCGAGTGGGAACCTACTCTAAATTTGGCGCAGCGCTGCGTGGCGACCACCAGCGCCACAGCACCACGACCATAGGCGGTAGAGCCCAGCAGCCAGACAGCGCCCCTGCTGCACAGCTAAGCCACCCTGGCACTGAGCTCCACCAACCCACCAGCACAGCACCAAGGCAACAATGGCCGCCGCGCAGCACCGCACCCAACCTTTCCTAGCTCTCAGGAACTCCAACTGAGAGAAGTTGGTATCAGCACTCCTCCCCTTTCGGCCCAGGTGTTTTTAAATTAGCAGGTGTCTGCATGAGGGTTTATAAATTCCTACTTTCTCTCAGTTGGAGTTCCTGAGAGCAGAGAGAGGTTGGGTGCGGTGCTGCGCCGCGGCCATTGTTGCCTTGGTGCTGTGCTGGTGGGTTGGTGGAGCTCAGTGCCAGGGTGGCTTAGCTGGGCAGCGGGGGCGCTGTCTGGCTGCTGGGCTCTACAGCCTATCGGCGTGGTGCTGTGGCGCTGGTGGTCGCCACGCAGCGCTGCGCCAAATTTAGAGTAGGCTCCCACTCGAGGAGGCAACCTTGGCGCGGTGAGTGGGCCTATGCTTTTTGATCAAAACGTATACTAATGCCTCATGTGCATTATATGACATAGGGGTAGTATACCATTAATTACGCTGAGAAGCGATGTTAAATTATGCTGAGAAGCAATTACTAGATCAAAACATAGCATGAGGATGTGCGATCCAGATTCATTTCTTATTTTGTACATACATGATATAGCATATACTGATATTATTCAGTGAGATTCACCCATTGAGTGATATCAGTATGGCCATTGTGTCCCTTGTTAGCATATCAAAGGCAGGAAGGGCACATTGTAAAAGCAGTTGGACAACATTCGCTTGGCCAACAGATTGGGAAGATATTTGGGTGGTCATGGTGTGGAGTCGATGGGGGAGGGAGGCTGGGACACAGGAAGATATATCCCCGGTGAAATTTTGGATGGCTAACGGTCAGGTACTGGATATGAGTTGGATAGCAGTGTAGATCCAGTAGACGGTCTATTGGTGGAATCTGGATATACTTTATATACATACACATTATTAGCCACATTGTTTGGCATCCAGGGAGGGCAGGAATGGAGGTAGCTGTGTGTTGGTGTTCTCTATTACTGTGTTATTTGTAGTGTCTGTATCTTTATGTAATGTCCATTGCTTTATCATCTCTGTTATCAGTAAAGTATTTTTATATATAAGTATCTGCGAGGGTTGTATGTTAAGGCCCTTTTACACGAGCCGATTATAGTTCAAATAATCGTTCAAACGTTCGGATTTGCACGATTATTGTTGTGTATAAACACGGGTAACGATTTAACGACGAACGAGATTTCGTTCGCTTCTCGTTGATCGCATCTTTTGTCCTGCCAATAAATTAATCGTTCATCGTTCGAAAATCTTCCAGTTTAAACGAAAATCGTTTAGTCGTTGGCAGATGGTAATGGTAATGCTTATGGCAAGGAGCAAGGAACGATCGTAATAACGATTATAAAACGACCGAAAGTACGAAGATTGTGAACGACTTCTCTTTCAGTGTAAACGGTATTTACATTGCATCGTTCGATCGTTCATCTACGATCGCTAATACGATTTATCTTTCCGTGTAAAAGGACCTTAACTCTTGGTGTGTATGAAGGACTGGAGGGGTGTATATAATACACTGGATACACGGGTTATATAAGAAACAAAGACAACAGCTTAGGAACAGAATAAAAGGGAAGGAATTGGAGATAGACATAAATCTCCAATTTCCAATAAGCAAAAGTTCCCTTCATCAGTTCCAAATGTAAAAAAATAAAAACAATAAACATGTTAGGTATCGCTACGTCCGTAACAACCTGCTCTATATAAATATCACATGAACTAACTCGTCTGGTGAAAGCTGTAAAATAAAATAAAAACCGTGCCAAAAACAGCCATTTTTTATCACCTTACAACAGAAAAAAGTGTAATACCAAGTGATCAAAAAGTTATATGTACCCCAAAATGGTACCAATCAAACCGTCATCTCATCCCGCAAAAATGATTCCCTACCTAAGTCCAAAAAATAAAAAAAATTATGGCAGTGTCGTTACGACCTCCTCTATAAAAATATACCATTATCTACCCTGTCAATTGAACATTGTAAAAAACAAAAAATAAAAACTGTGCTAGAACAACCATTTTTGGTTACCTTGCCTCACAAAAAGAGTAATAAATATATATGGCAGCACAGCAGGACAAATAAAAATATGGAGGAGCTGCCAATGAATCCGGCAACAAATCCAGGACAATATAAGAATAAAGAAAATGGCAGAACTCTCACACAAAATGAGTGAAAAGAGAAAAACTTTATTCACCCCTGTGGTCGCAACTAGGGATGAGCGAACTTGCGTTTCAGGTTTGGCGTACAAGGTTCAGGGTTGGGTTATGTAAGAATTCTGTTATGGATTTCGCTACCAGGGAACATAACTAAGGGTTCATTCAAACGTCTGCATAATTGGTCCGCATCCATTCCGCAATTTTCAATGGGGCCTCCAAAGTTGCAGACAGCACACCATGTGACCAACCGCAACCATTTATGTGGCCAACCCAACTATTAGTATCCTATAGGAGAAACTGGTCCTGGACTATTGCACAATTAACCCTTCCCCCTTATGATCCACCGAGAAAAAGGTGCCCTGGACAATTGTCCAATTAAGCCCACCCCAGACCACCAGACCAACCCTTAAGAACTCCCTAGCAAGAAATGACCCTGGACTATTGCCCAATTAACACCCCCTTCCCCCAACATGAACAAGTCTTATTGCATAGAAACTGAATACACCATTAATGTATTAAAGAACATGTTCATTGAAATATATATTTTTAAACTGAGATTGTTGTAATGTTTGGCTGTGATGTGTGGATGGTCAGCTGTATGTCTCTACATAGATAAAGTGGCGTATCAGATGTTGTCCTTCTTTATATGCATCATGCCAGGTCGGATCTTATAAAAAAAGAAAAAAATAAATCTTGCACATAAAACTCTCTGAGAGCAGCTGTCATCTGTGATCTAGAAAACAACGGACAATATTGCTTAATTGACAAAAATTCCAGGATGTAGTAATAAATAAAAAACAATAAGAAATCACTGCACCTTATCTTGTGGTTCTCGGCATACTGTCTACCCTCTACCTCCATATCTTCCACTTCATTCATTTCTATCCGACGTGTCTTGGGCTGGACAACCTCTTCTCCTATCTTCACTATGTTTCTCTTGCGTGAGCACACGGGCACATGGAGCCAGACTAAGACTGACACAGATGTCAGGGAGTGAGCCAGCCGGTATTACCCACATTCTACATGATGACATCACAAGAGGTCCAGATTCTACACATTATGGCATCACAATAAGAGTGGCCAGACCAGGCTTTGATTATGACTTCATAAAGAGTATGGCAGCATCACCAGGCCTGGAGATTCTACATGATGACATCACAGGATGTTCCGCTTCCACACCAGACAGTGGTCATATATGGAGCAACCACATCCTGATACTTTTAATGTGTTCAGTATCAGCATTCTGTGATTTGTGTACATGCATGTGGTTTATATGATATAGACAGATGTATCTGTACATAGATTTGTCAGTGTGTGATAATTCCATTATGGCACCCCATGTTGACACATCATGAGATTTATTCACCTATCTTCTGTGTGTCATGTATTGGGCGCTCCGGTGTGCATGCAGCTCCGTCGTGAGGAACGGATTACATGCAGTGACTTGTAGAACATGATTATATCACAAGCAAGCGGTCATTCAGAGCTTGATGCCAATGAAAAATTAAGAACTGACCAGTGATGGCGACATGAAACCAGCGAGTAATGGAGGAACGTTCATTCAACACCAATCTGAGCCATTGTGACAATGGGATAATTGTAATCTCCAAACTATTATAATACACAGAGCATTTATATCAAAGTACACAGAGTCCATATTATAATACACAGAATCCACATTATAATACACAGACCATCCATCTTATAATAGACAAAGCCTATATTTTATTACACAGACTCCATATAATAATACGCAGGGTCCATATTATAATACACAAAGCCCATATTATGATGCACAGAGTGAATGTTAAAACACAGAGTCCGTATTGGCTTTGCATCTTATACATTATACATTGGCCTAGAAAAAGCTGAGAGAAGGTGGCGGCACTACTGCAAGCGTTGTTACCTTCTCAAACAACTGATCGGCGGGGGTCCCGGGTGTTGCAAAGGATCGGACATCAGTATTAAAGTAATTAAAATTGTGCCTGCATGTGCACCGAAACAGATTTTGGCCTGATATTTCACATTCTCACTCAAAGATATAAGTCCTTTTCTACCAATTGAATTGTAAGACACCCATATGCTATTTCCCAAAACTCAGACACTAAAATAAATAAATTGGAAGTGCCCGCAGATGCACTGACACAGATTTCGAACTAGTAGTTTACATTATCACTCAGACTGGGACAAACCTCTAGTCTGATACCCTTTGTTTTTTAAGACACACTAATATCAGGGCTGGCGACAGCACCCGGCATACCTGGGCAAGTGCCAGGGCCCACTGCTCCTGGGGGACCCACTGTGCCTACTCAGTCCTGCAACCTGGCTGTTCTGAATTCTAGGGCAGCTCACCCCAACAATGCAGATAAATTTCACCAAGTGCACTGCTGGGGTGGGTGGCCCCAAGGCTCAGAGCAGGGTAAATGGTGTTTTCTAGTGGGCTAAAGCACCTTCCTGTTCTCATCCGCCCATGTGTCCGCTGGGGGAGGAACTGGAGGAGGAGAGCACTGTGTTTCTGTACGGAGAGGATCCAGGCTAGAGTGTGGTAAGGCCTAGCTATGTGTGTGTGTGTGTGTATGTGTCTTTCCCTGTGTTTGTGTGTATCCCTGTGTGTGTGTCCCTGTGTGTTTGTGTGTATCCCTGTGTGTGTCTGTCCTTGTGTGTGTCTGTCCTTGTGTGTGTCTGTTCCTGTGTGTGTCTGTTCCTGTGTGTGTCTGTCCCTGTGTGTGTCTGTCCTTGTGTGTGTCTGTCCCTGTCTGTATTTGACTGTCCCTGTGTGTATTTGACCGTCCGTGTGTCTTTCCCTGTGTGTGTGTCTGACCCTGTGTGTGTGTCCCTGTGTCTTTCCCTGTGCGTGTCTGTCCCTGTGTATGTGTGTCACCATCACCATGCCCACAGTGTTCCCATGAGGACGTTCTGTGTGGTGCGAAAAGAAGAAGAAGTAAGAGAAGGCAGCGCCAACAGCATGGAGTCCCATGGGAGAGGCACAGGGAGACATACTAAGGACATAGGTAACACTACCACATGATCTTCACTAGTGTTATCTGTGGTTTTACATAGGACTGCATGTAACACTATCACAGTATCAGCACTAGTGTTCTGTGGTTTTACATAGGACTGCAGGTAACAGCACCACATTATCAGCACTGTTGTTGACTGTGGTTTTACACAGGATTGCAGGTAACACTACTACATTTTCTGTAGTCAGATAGCCATCACTGTGTTATATGTGTTGTTACATAGGACTGCAGGGGTCATCTACTATATTATCTGTACTCAGAGATTTAACACTGTGTAAGGGGGCACACTGAAACGTTATTTAAAGGGGTTGGCCACCCTAAGTATCAAAAATCCAAAGTGCCCCAGACAATAGTCAACACTATGAAGTATTTCTATCAGGTGACATGTACTGGCTGTCATTTATCTAACCTGTTCACCATGACACAATTCCCTGGAGGAGCTCCCTCAGACACGCTGTGTAGGTGGAGCAGCTGCAAAGTGAAAGTAACAATCCCAGCATGCACTGCAGCAAGTGTGTTCAGGGGAGCAGTCACACCTGTGTTCCCATAGAGACAAGAGCTCCTTAGAGAATATCAATAACTCAGTTATCAGTGAATAACTGTTGTACAGACATAGCAATAGAAAGAACGCCCCGGTCCCAACTGTAAAGAGAGGGGGGGTAGCCTGTTCATAAATTTGCTGTGGGGCCTAGTCATTTCTAGTTTTGCCACTGGATGTAAGCCATGACCAGAATGAGGGGGAGATTTATCATTTCCCTTTTTCCTAAAAAGTGGTGTTAAAAAGTTGCAAACTATGTGTGGGCTTTTTTTTTTTAAAGGACGTGACAATGGCAGAGAAAGGGCGTGACCAGTCACCCCAACAAATTTATGTTCATTTTCACCAGTTTCCTGACTGAAGCCAGAAATCTATGGCAGTTCTGAGCTGTCATAGATTTCTGTTTAGGTGCATGGACTGCCAGAGGAGGGGGCTGTACGGGGGATGGGCAGACCTTTATTACACAAAAGCTCTGATGAATAAATTTGTACAAATCGATCTGCTCACATACAGAGGAGCCTGCTGTCTATCATGACACGACCTGCTTCCAGCTGACAGCCCATCAATCATCTATGGGGGTCACACATCACTATATAACATACAGGGGGTCACACGTCACTATATATAACATACAGGGGGTCACACGTCACTATATATAACGTACAGGGGGTCACACATCACTATATATAACGCACAGGGGTCACACAGCCCTATATATAACGTCACTATATGTAATGTATAGGGGGTCACTGTACAGGGGTTCATGGATCTCTATATGCAGTGGTGGGCGTCACACATCACTGTATACAGTGTACAGGGGTTCACAGCTCACTATATGCAGTTTTAGGGGGATCACACATCAGTATATACAGTGTATGGTGGTGGGGGGTCAACTATTACTGTATACAGTATACAGGGGGTCAGATATCACTATATATAGTATACAGTGGAGGGGGTCACATATAACTGTATGGGGGGCATCATATATCACTGTATACAGGGTGCAGGAAGGAGAGGGCACATATTTACAGATGAGACCAGTGACTGCTGCTGATATCACTGACCTCAGCCATACTGAAAGCTCAGAAGGGGTTAAAGCTCCTGATCTGTTGGTCTGGCTGGGGTAAACATGTCAGTGATAAGATCAAATTGCAGAGTGGCCATAGACAGGACACTAGGATTGCTCACACTTTGTTGTGCACAGCACCTTCCTGGCACTGCTACATCACTGCAGTCAGTGAGCTCCATTACAGCTTCTCCTCAGTCTCCCTTCCTCCTGCAAAGTTTCTTTATTTCAGCTGTTAACAAGTGTCCCTGCTAAGCCCCTGCCAGCCCTGCACAGTCAGGAGTACAGTCACAGCAGAAGAAAAGCATCTCTGACAAAAGCAGGGTGCCTTTAGGACCCAGAGAGCAGCACACTCCTTCAGCCATGGACTAGGGCACCTGCAGGGATGGACCAGACATCTGTGAGAGCAGGACTGAGGAGGCATGGCTTCCAATAGCAAGGCAACCAGGCAGATCTGCTTAAGAAGATATATTAGGAAGGGTAATGTCTCCCTACTTTCTTTACATTTTTAATAAGTGCTGCTAACAAAGTGGCCAACCCACACAAAAGAAAAATAATCATATACAGAGTAAAGATGCCACTGATGGAAACCACTATGGTGTCAGAATAATTCTACACATGTGGATACTCCAATTGGTCTTGATACACAGGTAGCAGATAAACGCGATTTTCAGATAGCCAGACCAAAAATTGGATCCACATTAAGAGATATCGTGGAATGTCACACACAGCAAAAAGTAAAGAGAAGATGGTGGTGGGTTCCTTCATATCATCCAGATGTGACCGGTCTTCTCCTTCACAGACATGGATCATCTGGAAATCCCCTTCATTGTATGGAAAGAAGGAAACAAACCAAGAAAAACGGAAGGGGGCCCTTGGTGTGACACTTGGGATATTCACCCTGCTTGCACTATCATACCCTGCCTAAAAGCAGAGTAATCGCCCCGAAAGGGGCGGCCCCACTTCTCGGTGGCTGTCCCTACACACACTCTCCCTGCCTACACAAAAATCCCATCAGTGGTAGTAAAAGCACGATCTCAACGCGTTTCTCCTAAGTGAATGGTTAGGTTCTTCAGGGAATCATCATCGTAGCGCAATGGCTGTAGCACAATAGCTAACCGGTCACATCTGGATGATATGAAGGAACCCACCACCATCTTCTCTTTACTGCCTGCTGTGTGTGACATTCCACGATGACTCTTAATGTGGATCCAATTTTTGGTCTGGCTATCTGAAAATCACGGTTATCTGCTACCTGTGTATCAAGACCAATTGTGAGTATCCATACGTGTGGAATTATTCTGACACCATAGTGGTTTCCACCAGTGGCATCTTTATTCTGTATATGATTATTTTTCTTTTGTGTGGGACTAATATTTACATTTTATTATAGTATATTATTAAATGTTACGTTTTAAGTAGGGTATTTTTCAGTGATTTCTTCCTTACAATACCCACCTATTATCTAGACGTTATTTTCAGTGATTTTGTTCAAAGTGGCCAACCCCTTTAATGTTTGTGTGTGTGTCGTTAAAAGATATCGAGAGTGACCTCTACAGCAGCTGACTCCTTAACAATGATCCCTTAACTGACCTCCACCATTCCTCGCCCCCTTGACAGAGACCTCCACAGCGACTGGCCCTTTAACAGTGACTGCCACAGTACCATGCTCCCTTAACAGAGATCTCACAGTACCCCACTGCCCCTTTAATAGTGGCCACCACAGTCCCCTCCTACCTTAACAGTGACCTCCACAGCGCCCTCCCCTTTAACTGTGACCTCCACAGAAGCTAGGGTGGCCCCTGGCTTCACCCCAGAAAGCCAGACCGCACTGGCCATGCCCCCAAATGTGAAGCCACGCCCCCAGTCCCCGTGAAGCCATACCCCTAAACATGAAGCCACACACGCCACATAGGAGGAGAAGAAGTACCTGGCCTGAAGGTGAGCTAGGGACAGCCCGGTGCTTCTCTCCCCCTCAGTCAGCCACAAGGAGCGATGTTTGAGGGCTCTAGTAACTAGTGTTTTTCCACCTTGTTTTATACATAAGTAATTCCATTAGGCCTTGATTCTGAAATGGGGTGAAAAAAATAGTTTAATACTACTGTTGTTGGGGTGTCCACATTGTTTTATACATATGTATTTTTATAACTCCTTGATTCTGTAATTGGGGTGAAAAAGCAGTCTAATACTACTTCTGTTGGGGTTCACTCAGCTTTTCATAGGCCATGTGACATCACATTCATCGGTCACCTGGCCTAGTCGCAGATCAGCTCTATTTAAAGTAGAGATGAGCGAATCTATTCATCGATTCGTTGATACGTATCGAATCTTGGAAATTTTGAGCTGCGAAGCGAATCTGAATATTAGGTGATTCGCTCCGTTAAGATTCAAAAAAGTTCCTAAGGCTTTCTGCGCATTCGCTACATACTTGTCCGATAAATTGTACGATAATGCTACGTATAAGTTACTCTATACGCTGTTGCGTACGAATTCAAGTAATAAGCGAACTTTTACTGTAAGTTCGTTATTCATGCGCAAAAGCCCAGGAAGAAAGCGGTCACCTGACCTAGTGGGCAGGGCTTGCTCTGATTGGCTCAGGCTCGGTAAGCCAGTGACGCATCACTTCTCCTGTGACTACTGAGATGAGCAGAAGCATTGTATGTGAAGTTCTGAGACACTGAGACCTGTGTTGTTGAAATTGGGGTGTAATTGTTCAGGGAATCCATATTACACATCAGGGATACTGCAGGGCAAGTGCAGGGCAAGTGCAGGGCCAGTGCAGGGCCAATAATTAATCAGGCAGAGAGAGATAGACAGGGAGAGAGATAGGGAGAGAGACACGGAGAGAGACAGGGGCAAAGACAAAGACCAGCTGCAGGGCCACAGAGTCAAGTGAAAAATGTCTGGAATGGAAAAGCAAAAGAGGTCCAGTTTCAGTCAGACCTCGAGCTCTAAAAAAAAGGAGAAGGTGGCACAGGGCAGCAGTGCCAAAGGACCTGTAGCCGGAGCTTCTACTTGTAGTATTCACAATGTTCCATCGGGCTAACCCACCAAGGCGCAAAATTGTATTGGAGGAGAAAGTGGATGACATAGTGGAGTGGATGGCACACTCATCTCAGTCTCAGGGGGATGATCTGCTGTCATCTGCTGATACAGTATCCATATGAAGCCAGGGGTCAGAATCAGAGCATTCCTCCTGCTCCACCATTCCTCTCCAGCAAAGCCCGTCATTTTCGTACGCAATTTGTATGCTCATGCGTACGTGTTTAAAGAAGTTGCGTAACTTTTAAAACTGAACGTTTGTTATTAGTGCGCGAATGTTCGCTAAACGCCACATAAAAACATATATTTTGTACGCAGATTCAACGAATATATTCGTCGAATATAAGAATCTTATGAAAAGTTCGACAAATGTTCGGCGAATAAAATTTTGAATGATTCGCTCATCTCTAATTTAAAGGATATATAAACCTTTGTAAAAAAAAACTAAAATGACACAAATACATTTATTTTGTGGAGAAAACCTTTTCTCCAATTGGTTGTCTTTATTTTTCTTTTTTCGTTTTTTGTTCTACAGCCTGCTGTTCTCAGTGAGTTCACAGAGAATCCGTCATCTGACGGCGCAGTGTCTCACTCTCCCTCCTCCCCCCTTCAGCTACAGCACAATCAGCCCCCAGTCGCCCCCTTCCCCCCTCCATTCAGTATGGCCAAGTGGTGAGCAGAGTGTCAGTTCTACCATAAGCTGAGACTCTGCTTCAAACGGCCATTTAACCCCTTCCATGCCGCGGTCGCTGTTTGGAAGGGGCTAACCATCGGCCGCTGCTCTGTGGTGGCAGGGGCCCGATGCTTGAAGCTTGCACAAGTCCCCCCACCCAACCCACAGTTCAGGATGGCCAGCGCAACATGGACGGTGCCAAAAACAAGACACCCCATCGCCCCCCCAGTCAAGATTTGCAGAGTGGCAGCGGGGCAGAGTCCTAGCTGTAATGTACAGCTAACATGCTGCTTGAAACTGCCGACATCGGTGCTGGCACTGATGTCAGCCATTTAACCCCTTCCATGCCGCGGTCCTTAGGGACCACTGTATGGAGGGGCTAAGCATCGGGTCGCTGCTCTGCTGTGGCAGCGACCCGATGCTTGACAGATTCACAGAGAGAGGGAGCTCCCTCCCCCATCAGGCCACTGCACTGTGGCAGCATCCCGATGGTTAATGCGAAGGAGAGACAGCACCACTTAGTACTGTAGTTGTTTCCAATGGTGGCGGTGCCAGCGGTGTTGGGCCCAAGCCAGTCAGGCCCCTATTGCTAGTAGAAAGGATAGAAAACTGCAGCACTCACTGTCTTCAGAGATGTGGAGAGTTTATTCACAAACCGTGCAACGTTTTCGACTTCACAGAGTCTTTATCAAGCAGGTATAAAACCATAGTGTATGACATACAGTACAGACCAAAAGTTTGGACACACCTTCTCATTCAAAGAGTTTTCTGTATTTTCATGACTATGAAAATTGTAGATTCACACTGAAGGCATCAAAACTATGAATTAACACATGTGGAATTATATACTTAACAAAAAAAGTGTGAAACAACGGAAAATATGTCTTATATTCTAGGTTCTTCAAAGTAGCCACCTTTTGCTTTGATTACTGCTTTGCACACTCTTGGCATTCTCTTGATGAGCTTCAAGAGGTAGTCAGCTGAAATGGTTTTCACTTCACAGGTGTGCCCTGTCAGGTTTAATAAGTGGGATTTCTTGCCTTATAAATGGGGTTGGGACCATGAGTTGTGTTGGGCAGAAGTCAGGTGGATACACAGCTGATAGTCCTACTGAATAGACTGTTACAATTTGTATTATGGCAGGAAAAAAGCAGCTAAGTAAAGAAAAACAAGTGGCCATCATTACTTTAAGAAATGAAGGCCAGTCAGTCCGAAAAATTGGGAAAACTTTGAAAGTGTCCCCAAGTGCAGTTGCAAAAACCATCAAGCGCTACAAAGAAACTGGCTCACATGAGGACCGCCCCAGGAAAGGAAGACCAAGAGTCACCTCTGCTGCAGAGGATAAGTTCATCCGAGTCACCAGCCTCAGAAATCGCAGGTTAACAGCAGTTCAGATTAGAGACCAGGTCAATGCCACACAGAGTTCTAGCAGCAGACACATCTCTACAACAACTGTTAAGAGGAGGCTGTGTGCAGCAGGCCTTCATGGTAAAATAGCTGCTAGGAAACCACTGCTAAGGACAGGCAACAAGCAGAAGAGACTTGTTTGGGCTAAAGAACACAAGGAATGGACATTAGACCAGTGGAAATCTGTGCTTTGGTCTGATGAGTCCAAATTTGAGATCTTTGCTTGCAACCACCTTGTCTTTGTGCGAAGCAGAAAAGGTGAACGGATGGACTCTACATGCCTGGTTCCCACCGTGAAGCATGGAGGAGGAGGTGTGATGGTGTGGGGGTGCTTTGCTGGTGACTGTTGGGGATTTATTCAAAATTGAAGGCATACTGAACCAGCATGGCTACCACAGCATCTTGCAGCAGCATGCTATTCCATCCGGTTTGCGTTTAGTTGGACCATCATTTATTTATCAACAGGACAATGACCCCAAACACACCTCCAGGCTGTGTAATGTCTATTTGACCAAGAAGGAGAGTGATGGGGTGCTACGCCAGATGACCTGACCTCCACAGTCACCAGACCTGAACCCAATCGAGTTGGTTTGGGGTGAGCTGGACCGCAGAGTGAAGGCAAAGGGGCCAACAAAAGCTAAGCATCTCTGGGAACTCCTTCAAGACTGTTGAAATACCATTTCAGGTGACTACCTCTTGAAGCTCATCAAGAGAATGCCAAGAGTGTGCAAAGCAGTAATCAAAGCAAAAGGTGGCTACTTTGAAGAACCTAGAATATAAGACATATTTTCCATTGTTTCACACTTTTTTGTTAAGTATATAATTCCACATGTGTTAATTCATAGTTTTGATGCCTTCAGTGTGAATCTACAATTTTCACAATCATGAAAATACAGAAAACTCTTTGAATGAGAACGTGTGTCCAAACTTTTGGTCTGTACTGTATATATATTCATATGAACCAACAACTAATGGGGGTAAAGAACCGCCCATACTAGGGGTCAGCCCCACCTTCTAATAAAATCACCTGTGTATAAATGTTGTCCATATAGTTGAAACCCACGTATTAAGTAACAATGTGCATCATATTACCCTTGATAATCACAGGGCGCTTTCCCCAGTGTCAGTAGTTAGAATGTATTAGCGGACAGGAGGATAAGCCGCTCTATTAATGCTATGAATATAAAGTAAAGGCTTAGAACCATTATAATGTTAGAGACCAGACCGGTGGGCACGGCCCAAATGTAGAGAAATAGTTAACACTATAGGTAAGGCTATGTCGTAGGGGGGATAAATCGCAGTCACAGGAGGGAAAGGTGGCGTAATGGAGGGACACAGAGAAACCAGTATGAGGCTGCAAATATCTCAAGCAAAAGACCGGTCCAAAGTGCTCCTAACGTCCAGTGATTTCAATCCTGGGCATGGGGGCTA
Source organism: Rhinella marina (assembly GCA_900303285.1). Taxonomy (NCBI): domain Eukaryota; kingdom Metazoa; phylum Chordata; class Amphibia; order Anura; family Bufonidae; genus Rhinella; species Rhinella marina. Next base: position 28,538 of record ONZH01002934.1, read on the forward strand.
GACAGTCACCACACACTCATTGGTCAAAACCGTCCTCCAGAGAGATATTCCACCCCTTTTATAGAGAGGAGGACCATCTGGGGGTCAACCAAAAGGACAGTCTCACTCACACAAGCAGCCCAAGAGTCGTTAATGCTCCAAAAGGATGGTCCAAAGAATAAGAATCACGTATAGGGAGGCGTGGGTGGTCCATATTTAATGGAACACCTGCTACCACACTAGTTGAAACCGTGAAGGGGTATAGAAAAATAACCACAGGGTATACAATTCAAAGCCCCAGACTAAAGGTACAATTGTTAGTGTCACATGGGTCGTGTCCAGAGCAACTATTTAATAGCAGTACCAGGATACCTTAGTTACAAATATGGGGCATCATCCAATCCAAAGAATGGTTCAAGACCTTTAGATGCTTCAGTAATAGTTCATGGGGAGGCGATCGAAAATAGTTCTCTCCGTACTGTTAAGCATGAGTGTGGTAACCCCTATAGTGAAATAGAGGAAAAAAAAGGACATTAGTTCATGAAAAAAACAAAGGTTTTCGATGGGCAGTTACTTATACAATACATCATACAGTAGCAATAAAAGGCACAGTCCAAAGGGGGCTAGAAGAGGGAGGCCACCTTGAACTCCCAATTCAGACCCTTTGGATCCATTGTGTCTAATTCGAAAATCCATCTCAGTTCAAGTCTCTTTAATAACCGTTCCCAGTCAAGGCCCCTCCTCAGGGGGGATACCCCATGAACAATCCTGAATCTCAGTTGTCTAATATTATGCTTTAGTTTAAAAAAATGTTCTGGTACTGGAAGTTCAACCTGGTTAGTAGAGATGAGCGAAGCGATTCGTCGATTCGTTTATTCGTATCGAATCTTGGGATTTTTCAGCTGCGAAGCGAATTCGAATATCCTTGGATTCGCTTCGTATTATTCGTAAATGTACGCAAAATTTTACACGCTAACTATACGTATGATCCGTACGAAACGTACGCATTATGCGTGAGCGGGACAAGTTCGCAAGAGCGGGAAAGTAAAGATAAGCCCCCCTCTGAACTGGAAAAAAACAGCCCCTGGGGATCTAACTATTTGCACATATAGGGAGTGAAGACTCCTCCCTCAGTACTCCACCCTCCTCTGAGTCAAGCAGTCTGAACCAGTTTAGACCAGTTCTGACTGCTGACCTGGAAGCAAGCAAGGAAGCAAGCATAGCTCTAAAAAGAAGCATGACCTGCTGCGGCCCAACTGGAATGAGATGTGTTTTGGGGGACGAGTTTCCAGAACCATCGCCCGCTACAGACTTCAGGGCGTCACAGGTTAAATGCCAGAGAAACCCAGTTTCAGTGCCTGCCTGGCCATCATCATCATCATCAACTGAAGCTGCGACTAGTGAGACAGCTGGAGCATCTGCTGGTGTTTGCGCGGCTGGAAGGTCCGCTCTGTCTTTTTCAGCGGAAATGGCTGGAGCATCCACTTCGCAGGTGGAGTTCAAGCCAGAACCCCATTGTTCCGGCATCTGTGACGGCCCATGCACAGACCCCCTGGGAGTATAAAACTGCAGTGGAGGAATGGGTCATACAAGTTATTGACCACCCTAGGCCGGGAGATCCTTCACTAGAACGAAGGAAGGGAACTGTGCTGTGGTTTTCAGTGGGGCGAGGGACTGGCTTACTGCAGGATGACGACTCTGGGAAGAAGTATTTCGTGGGCCACCGGTCGGTGAAACGGCCGTACCTGCCGCAAGCTCGTCACAGCTTGTACGTGGGGGATCAGGTGGAGTACACCCCCATGGAGTCCGTGAAAGGACTATTTGCAACCGGGGTTACCCTCCTTTCCAAGCCCCTGCTGCCCTCAAGTGATGCAGAAGTGTGGCCGGATGAACCACCAGGTCCAGGACGCTTGTGCTGCCTGCAGGAATTCCCAGATGGCGGCCTCCAGTTCTGTGAAAAGCCTCAGCTTCAGCCGGAGCCTCTGATTCCAGGACTGCCAGCACCACCACCACGACAGTCCTTACAGCTGGGTCAGCTGACCACGTCATCCTTCACCATTCAGTCAACGGTCATCAACCAATACTACCAGCTGCCGTGGAAGGTGAAGCCAGCAGCAGCCGGGGAAGCTGGGTCGTCTTCCCTGGATCATGCAACCTTTCCTGAACCGCTGCAGCCAGAAATTCTTCTTACCACAGCTGTCCCGGCAGGAGGATCCGGAAAAGCTGAAGTGTCTGCAGCACTTGCCAGCGTGACCACCACCCGGACCCGGTCAAGTCCAAATTCCGGACGAATAGGGCACTGGAGTTCTACTACGGCAGCGAACGTGGCCTACAAGAGGCAGGAGCGTCCTCTTATGACTTTAAGCAGCAGATCGAGTGAGGAGGATTTCAAGTCCCTCATCTGAGGAACCAACTACTGGCTGGCTGCTGTCCAGGACACTGCTGGAGGAGTCAGGAGGCCTATGGGAGCCAAACCATGGACTGCACCTGATGGGTGAGATGCTAGTTGGCAGTAGTTTTTGTTTAGTTTGTGTTGCCCCCATTTGACTCTCACCCAGATGGGCATGGCTGTTAGGACTCCCCCATTCTTCAGAAAATTCCCTGTTGCGCCAAAGTGCACCTATTTTCCTTTTTACCCCCTTCTCAGGTTATTTGGGAAACACTTTTGCAAAAAAAGGGTTAGCTATTTGCTGCTATTTATTATCCGTGTGGATTACACATGACATACCTGTTTGGATTGCAATTTTACCTCACGTGGATTACAATTGAATTTTGGAATATTTGTTCCAGACAGACTGTTTTATCATTGCCAAGCCAACTAGGAGCCATAAGGAGAGACTCAAACGTATATCTGAGCCTTTTATGCTTGCAAATGTGAAATTGATTGCACTAAAATGTTTGCATACTTATGTGTTTGCTGTATTTTAGCTACATTGTTTTTAATGGTACAGCACTTTAGCCCATTGTGTGTATTCTTTTTCTGGTACTGCAATGTGTCTTAATGTACTTATTGTACAGTGTTTTTAGTAAATTATTAACTTATTGAAAGCTAACAGCAGTGAGCACCTTATTTTTCTAGTTCATATAGTCTTCCTCTAAAGACTGTAGGCCGCGGCCTAGCCTCGTGCGTATGACGCATTCGTGCGTCATTTGTACGTTAAGGATTCATACGTACTTTTGTACGCTAATGCTTACATGTTGCGTACTTTTACATACGCTGACTGTACGTACGTAATTTATGCAGGAATGTTTGCAAAACAACGATTGTTGTTTTACGTAGATTCAACCAAATAAGTTTGTGCGAATACGAATCTTGTCATATATTCAGCGAATATTCGGCGAATAAAAATTTGAATGATTCTGTCACGCGAGGTCGGCGTCGCGCTCCCTCTGCACGACGTCGCCGGACCTCTCTGCCCCCTAGAGACGAGCAATAGGGAATTGAAGTGCTGGTCTTGTCAGCCAGCACTTCATGAGTTAATTCTCTGTTTGGGTTTAGCCATGTGGTGCTGATCACACCACATGGCTACTTTACATATTGTTTGGACAGCTTGCTCCGCCTCAGGTCATGTGATGCTGGCCACATCACATGATCCTGGGCGGGCTATTTAAAGATGGCAACGGCCTCACTCAGATGCCTGTGATTAGTCTTCTGAGATCAGTGCTGTGTGTTGGACCTTGCTGTTGGATTATTGGTATATTGGATTTTGGCTTTGGACTTAGACTACGCTTTTGCGATTCCCCTCGGTATTTGACGTGACCTCCTGTTCTTGACTTGGCTTGCTGACGATTCTGCTATTGTGTTTGTTCTGTCTGTGTTAGTCTTTCCCTGTGTTCCCTTCCCTACCCTGTGCACGTACTCAGTATAGGGACCGTCTCCAAGTTACGGTTTTGTCGCCTAGGGCATCTACTGTAAGTAGGCAGGGAAAGAGGTGGGGTTCAGACAGGGCACACTATCCCTTGTTTCCCTGTCGTGACAGATTCGCTCATCTCTACTGGTTAGTCTCCTTTGTTTCACGTTTTTCACTGTGTCTGCAAGTATTAATATTTCCCTTAGATTCCTAGACCTTCTGTAGGAAATAAGGGGTGGAGCTTGGAATTCTTTTATCTCTGGGAATGACTGGGAAAGGATGTGCCAGTTACGTCTTAGAACCCCATTAATATGACCACTCACTGGAGTATAGGTGGACACAAAAGGTATACGTTTGTCTCTGGTATGTGTCTGTTTGGAAATTAGTAATTGGGCTCGTTCTTGTTCCCTAAACCGTATTTGATGTCTTTTAACTAGATTCCTTGGATATCTCCGCTCAATGAATTTGTGGCCCATCATATGCAGTCTGTTATCCACTAGTTCCTCATCCGACACTATGCGTCTGACCCTCAAGAGTTGACTGTATGGGAGGGATTCTATCATATTCCTGGGATGGGCACTTTCAAAGCGAAGTATATTGTTTCTGACGGTTGGCTTGGTGTAAAGGTCTGTGCTTAGGGCATTGTCATGTGTGTATACCAAGGTGTCCAAGAATTGTAAGGAGTATTGTGAATATACCAGGGTGAATTTGAGTTCAGTATGCATCTCATTGATATAGTTATGGAAATCATGCAATTCTGCAGTAGATCCCTTCCAGACCAAAAAAATGTAATCAGTATACCTCATCCACCCTCTCACAAACTGGTAGAGGGTGGATGGGTATATGTGTGTCTCCTCAATGTGGGTCATATATATATTTGCATACTCGGGACCACATTGGACCCCATCGCGGTCCCCCGACGCTGCACATAGAATTTGGCTTCAAAGAGGAAGTAGTTCTTTGTCAACAAGATCTCCAACAGACATAGTATAAAAGAAGTACTTTCCTCCGGTAATATCTATTTGTTGAGGGCCCATTTTGTAGCCTCCAGACCCTTCTCATGATCAATGCTCATATAGAGACTTGTTACATCAAATTATATAAGTATTTCACCTTCACTGTAATTCATTTCCTGTAACAGGCGTCCGGATTGCCATGGTATATCTAAGCCTGATCAGGCTTACTGTGAGTTAAA
>ONZH01002936.1:0-36402 GCA_900303285.1 Rhinella marina
TTATCTATAGGCTCCTCCCCTTCTTCTGTAGTATAATGTCCTATCTATAGGCTCCTCCCTTCCTCTGTAGTTAATGTCCTATTTATAGGCTCTCCCCTTCCTCTGTAGTATAATGTCCTATCTATAGGCTCCTCCCCTTCCTACTGTAGTATAATGTCCTATCTATAAGCTCCTCCCCTTCCTCTGTAGTATAATGTCCTATCTATAGGCTCCCTCCTTTTCCTCTGTAGTATAATGTCCTATCTATAGGCTCCCCTTCTTCCTCTGTAGCATAATGTCCTATCTATAGGCTCCTCCCCTCCTTCCTCTGTACTATAATGCTCCTATTTATAGGCTCCTCCCCCTTTCCTCTGTAGTATAATGTCTTATCTATAGGCTCCTCACCTTCTTCTGTAGTATAATGTCCTATCTATAGGCTCCCCTCCTTCCTCTTCAGTATAATATCTTATCTATAGGCTCCTCCCCTTCTTCTGTAGTATAATGTCCTATCTATAGGTTCCTCCCCTTCCTCGGTAGTATAATGTCCTATTTATAGGCTCCTCCCTTTCCTCTGTAGTATAATGTCTTATCTATAGCGCTCCTCCCCTTCCTTCTGTAGTATAATGTCCTATTTATAGGCTCCCCTCCTTCCTCTCTCAGTATAATATCCTATCTATAGGCTCCTCCCCTTCCTCTGTAGTATAATGTCCTATCTATAGGCTCCTCTCCTTCCTCTGTAGTATAATGTCCTATTTATAGGCTCCTCCCTTCCTCTGTAGTATAATGTCCTATCTATAGGCTCCTCCCCTTCCTCTGTAGTATAATGTCCTATTTATAGGCTCCTCTCCTTCCTCTGTAGTATAATGTGCTATTTATAGGCTCCTCCCCTTCCTCTGTAGTATAATGTCCTATCTATTGGCTCCCTCCTTCCTCTGTAGTATATAGTCCTATCTATAGGCTCCTCCTCTTACTCTGTAGGTATAATGTTCCTATCTATATGGCTCCCTCCTTCCTTTGTAGTATATGTCCTAACCTATAGTCTCCTCCCTTCCTCTGTAGTATAATGTCTTATTTATAGGCTCCTCCCCTTCCTCTGTAGTATAATGTCCTATATATAGGCTCCTACTCTTCCTCTATAGTATAATGTCCTATTTATAGGCTCCTTCCCTTCCTCTGTAGTATAATGTCCTATCTATAGGCTCCTTCCCTTCCTTTGTAGTATAATGTCCTATTTATTGGCTCTCCCTTCCTCTGTAGTATAATGTCCTATATATAGGCTCCTACTCTTCCTCTATAGTATAATGTCCTATCTATAGGCTCCTCCCCTTCCTTTGTAGTATAATACCCTATCTATAGGCTCCTCCCCTTCCTTTGTAGTATAATGCCCTATCTATAGGCTCCTTCCCTTCCTTTGTACTATAATGCCCTATCTATAGGCTCCTCCCCTTCCTCTGTAGTATAATATCCTATCTATAGGCTCCTCCCCTTCCTTTGTAGTATAATGTCCTATCTATAGGCTCCTCCCCTTCCTTTGTAGTATAATGTCCTATCTATAGGCTCCTCCCCTTCCTTTGTAGTATTATTTCCTATCTATAGGCTCCTGTCACAGTGCGGCTCACTGTGACAGTTGTGACCTGTATACTGGCTGCAGGCTCCCTCGCATACTGGCTGCAGGCTGACACCTGTGTACTTTGGTTGCTTGGGACTGCGTGCTGGCTGCAGTGTTGAGTGTGAACTGTGGCCTGTGTTTGTGTCTCCCCACGTCCATATCTCTGTACCTCCTGTCACCAGTGCCGTGCTGGCTGGCTGCATGCTCTTTGTGTACTGGCTCTGGTGTTTCCATGTATGCTGGTTCTGTGATGTGTGCTGGCTGCGGCCTTGTGCGTGAACAGGGTCTCAGTATGGATGTAGTGTGCGGTTCTGTCACTCCTTCTTGTGTAGACGGCTGACTATAACCTCGTACTGGCTGCAGTTCTCCTGTGAATACTGGTTGTCATTGCAGCATTCTGTGTCTGGTGTGAACTGACACCTGTGATTGTTCTATGGTTCTTGGTACTCCTGGTTCTGATGGGGTTAACATTCCCTGGTCTGGTCCTGGGTGTGGTTTATCAGGTGTCCTCCTTATTGCAGCTATGTCTATCTGTGAGCTGTGGGGCTTGTGGTCTGTCTTGTGCCTTGCTGGGTGTTGCCCCTCGCTGCTGACATGGAGGGTGTTTACCATCTGCCCTTCTGTGTGGTGTCGCCTGGTAAAGAAGTGTTGTTGTATCATTGACCATGCCTTTCCTGATCTTCTCTTGATCCTGTCTGTTCCATGTATAGCCTGGCAGTGCTCCACTGCATCTGATCCTTTCTGTTCTATATATAGCCTGGCAGTGCTTCACTGCTTCTGATCCTGTCTGTTCCATGTATAGCCTGGCAGTGCTCCACTGCTTCTGATCCTGTCTGTTCCATGTATAGCCTGGCAGTGTAACTGCTTCTGATCCTGTCTGTTCCATGTATAGCCTGGCAGTGCTTCACTGCTTCTGATCCTGTCTGTTCCATGTATAGCCTGGCAGTGCTCCACTGCTTCTGATCCTGTCTGTTCCATGTATAGCCTGGCAGTGTAACTGCTTCTGATCCTGTCTGTTCCATGTATAGCCTGGCAGTGCTTCATGCTTCTGATCCTGTCTGTTCCATGTATAGCCTGGCAGTGCTCCACTGCTTCTGATCCTGTCTGTTCCATGTATAGCCTGGCAGTGCTTCACTGCTTCTGATCCTGTCTGTTCCATGTATAACCTGGCAGTGTAACTGCTTCTGATCCTGTCTGTTCCATGTATAGCCTGGCAGTGCTTCACTGCTTCTGATCCTGTCTGTTCCATGTATAGCCTGGCAGTGCTCCACTGCTTCTGATCCTGTCTGTTCCATGTATAGCCTGGCAGTGCTTCACTGCTTCTGATCCTGTCTGTTCATGTATAACCTGGCAGTGTAACTGCTTCTGATCCTGTCTGTTCCATGTATAGCCTGGCAGTGCTTCACTGCTTCTGATCCTGTCTGTTCCATGTATAGCCTGGCAGTGCTCCACTGCTTCTGATCCTGTCTGTTCCATGTATAGCCTGGCAGTGCTTCACTGCTTCTGATCCTGTCTGTTCCATGTATAACCTGGCAGTGTAACTGCTTCTGATCCTGTCTGTTCCATGTATAGCCTGGCAGTGCTCCACTGCTTTTGATCCTGTCTGTTCCATGTATCGCCTGGCAGTGCTCCACTGCTTCTGATTCTGTCTGTTCTATGTATTAGCCTGGCAGTGCTCCACTGCTTTTGATCCTGTCTGTTCCATGTATCGCCTGGCAGTGCTCCACTGCTTCTGATCCTGTCTGTTCCATGTCTAGCCTGGCAGTGCTCCACTGCTTTTGATCCTGTCTGTTCCATGTATCGCCTGGCAGTGCTCCACTGCTTCTGATCCTGTCTGTTCCATGTATAGCCTGGCAGTGTAACTACTTCTGATCCTGTCTGTTCCATGTATAGCCTGGCAGTGCTCCACTGCTTCTGATCCTGTCTGTTCCATGTATAGCCTGGCAGTGCTCCACTGCTTCTGATCCTGTCTGTTCCATGTATAGCCTGGCAGTGTAACTACTTCTGATCCTGTCTGTTCCATGTATAGCCTGGCAGTGTAACTACTTCTGATCCTGTCTGTTCCATGTATAGGCTGGCAATGCTCCACTGCTTCTGATCCTGTATGTTCCATGTATAGCCTGGCAGTGCTCCACTGCTTCTGATCCTGTCTGTTCCATGTATAGCCTGGCAGTGTAACTGCTTCTGATCCAGTCTTTTCCATGTATTGCCTGGCAGTGCTCTACTGCTTCTGATCCTGTCTGTTCCATGTATAGCCTGGCAGTGCTCCACTGCTTCTGATCCTGTCTGTTCCATGTATAGCCTGGCAGTGCTCCACTGCTTTTGATCCTGTGTGTTCCATGTCTAGCCTGGCAATGCTCCACTGCTTCTGATCCTGTCTGTTCCATGTATAGCCTGGCAGTGCTCCACTGCTTCTGATCCTGTCTGTTCCATGTATAGCCTGGCAGTGTAACTGCTTCTGATCCAGTCTTTTCCATGTATAGCCTGGCAGTGCTCCACTGCTTTTGATCCTGTCTGTTCCATGTCTAGCCTGGCAGTGCTCCACTGCTTCTGATCCTGTCTGTTTCATGTATAGCCTGGCAGTGCTTCACTGCTTCTGATCCTGTCTGTTCCATGTATAACCTGGCAGTGCTCCACTGCTTCTGATCCTGTCTGTTCTATGTATAGCCTGGCAGTGTAACTACTTCTGATCCTGTCTGTTCCATGTATAGCCTGGCAGTGTAACTGCTTCTGATCCTGTCTGTTCCATGTACAACCTGGCAGTGCTCCACTGCTTCTGATCCTGTCTATGCCATGTATAGCCTGGCAGTGTAACTACTTCTGATCCTGTCTGTTCCATGTATAGGCTGGTAGTGCTCCACTGCTTCTGATCCTGTGTGTTCCATGTATAGCCTGGCAGTGTAACTGCTTCTGATCCTGTCTGTTCCATGTATAGCCTGGTAGTGCTCCACTGCTTCTGATCCTGTGTGTTCCATGTATAGCCTGGCAGTGTAACTGCTTCTGATCCTGTCTGTTCCATGTATAGCCTGGCAGTGCTCCACTACTTCTGATCCTGTCTGTTTCAAGTATAGCCTGACAGTGTCCTACTGCTTCTGATCCTGTCTTTCTCTGTACTAAAATGCCCCATCTATAAGCTCCTCCTCTTCCTCTGTAGTATAATTTCCTATCTTTAGGCTCCTCCCCTTCCTCTGTAGTACAGTGTCCTATCTATAGGCTCCTCCCCTTCCTCTTTAGGGTCTTTTACACCATCTTGGGATGTGTCATGTGACTGATGATGGTTCCTTTTCCCTTTCAGACTTTGCAGTTTGACCCTGAAGAAGCTCCTGGTGTTGAGAGAACTGGACAGAGATCTGAGCTCAGTCGTCATTGCCGTGAAGCTGCAGGTCTGATATCTGTCAGTGAATGGAGTATTATACCGCTCTGATATCTGTCAGTGAATGGAGTATTATACCACTCTGATAGCTGACGGGGAATGGAGTATTATATCACTCTGATATCTGACAGGGAATGGAGTATTATACCGCTCTGATAGCTGACGGGGAATGGAGTATTATACTGCTCTGATAGCTGACAGGGAATGGAGTATTATACTGCTCTGATATCTGACAGGGAATGGAGTATTATACTGCTCTGATATCTGACTGGGAATGGAGTATTATACTGCTCTGATAGCTGACAGGGAATGGAGTATTATACTGCTCTGATAGCTGACAGGGAATGGAGTATTATACTGCTCTGATATCTGACAGGGAATGGAGTATTATACTGCTCTGATAGCAGACAGGGAATGGAGTATTATACCGCTCTGATAGCAGACAGGGAACGGAGTATTATACCGCTCTGATAGCTGACAGGGAATAGAGTATTATACTGCTCTGATAGCTGACGGGGAATGGAGTATTATATCACTCTGATGTCTGATAGGGAACGGAATATTATACCGCTCTGATATCTGACAGGGAATGGAGTATTATACCGCTCTGATATCTGACAGGGAATGGAGTATTATACCGCTCTGATAGCAGACACGGAATGGAGTATTATACCACTCTGATATCTGACAGGGAATGGAGTATTATACCGCTCTGATAGCAGACACGGAATGGAGTATTATACTGCTCTGATAGCTGACAGGGAATGGAGTATTATACCGCTCTGATAGCAGACAGTGAATGGAGTATTATACCGCTCTGATAGCAGACAGGGAATGGAGTATTATACCGCTCTGATATCTGACAGTGAATGGAGTATTATACCGCTCTGATAGCAGACAGGGAATGGAGTATTATACTGCTCTTATAGCTGACAGGGAATGGAGTATTATACCGCTCTGATAGCTGACACTGAATGGAGTATTATACCGCTCTGATAGCTGACACTGAATGGAGTATTATTCCGCTCTGATAGCAGACAGTGAATGGAGTATTATACCGCTCTGATAGCAGACAGGGAATGGAGTATTATACCGCTCTGATATCTGACAGTGAATGGAGTATTATACCGCTCTGATAGCTGACAGGGAATGGAGTATTATACTGCTCTGATAGCTGACAGGGAATGGAGTATTATACCGCTCTGATAGCTGACACTGAATGGAGTATTATACCGCTCTGATAGCTGACACTGAATGGAGTATTATACCGCTCTGATAGCAGACAGTGAATGGAGTATTATACCGCTCTGATAGCTGACAGGGAATGGAGTATTATACCGCTCTAATAGCAGACAGTGAATGGAGTATTATACCGCTCTGATAGCAGACAGGGAATGGAGTATTATACCGCTCTGATATCTGACAGTGAATGGAGTATTATACCGCTCTGATAGCTGACAAGGAATGGAGTATTATACCGCTCTGATAGCAGACAGTGAATGGAGTATTATACAGCTCTGATAGCTGACAGGGAATGGAGTAATATACCGCTCTGATAGCTGACACTGAATGGAGTATTATACCGCTCTGATAGCAGACAGTGAATGGAGTATTATACCGCTCTGATAGCAGACAGGGAATGGAGTATTATACCGCTCTGATATCTGACAGTGAATGGAGTATTATACCGCTCTGATAGCTGACAAGGAATGGAGTATTATACCGCTCTGATAGCAGACAGTGAATGGAGTATTATACAGCTCTGATAGCAAACAGTGAATGGAGTATTATACCGCTCTGATAGCTGACAGGGAATGGAGTATTATACCGCTCTGATAGCTGACAGGGAATGGAGTATTATACTGTTCTGATAGCTGACAGGGAATGGAGTATTATACCGCTCTGATAGCTGACAGGGAATGGAGTATTATACCGCTCTGATATCTGACAGTGAATGGAGTATTATACTGTTCTGATAGCAAACAGTGAATGGAGTATTATACCGCTCTGATAGCTGACAGGGAATGGAGTATTATACCGCTCTGATATCTGACAGTGAATGGAGTATTATACCGCTCTGATAGCTGACAGGGAATGGAGTATTATACCGCTCTGATAGCTGACAAGGAATGGAGTATTATACCGCTCTGATAGCAGACAGTGAATGGAGTATTATACCGCTCTGATAGCTGACAGGGAATGGAGTATTATACCGCTCTGATAGCTGACAGGGAATGGAGCATTATACCGCTCTGATAGCAGACAGGGAATGGAGTATTATACCGCTCTGATAGCAGACAGGGAATGGAGTATTATACCGCTCTGATAGCTGACAGGGAATGGAGTATTATTATAACGCTCTGTTAATGCAGCTTCTTATACTCTCCATCCAGGGCTCTAAGAGAGTACTCCGCTCTAATGAGTACCACCTTCCTCCATGTGGGGTGATGGAGACAGAGCTGGAGCTCAGCTTCTCCCTCCAGGTGAGTGATGACACTCGCAGGTGATGAAAGAAACATGGGGCCGCGGACTGAAGAAGAGGGTCTTCTGGAAAGGCCGAGACCCCACTTAACCTGGTCATTTCTGGAACATGTGACATGTATGACGCATGGAGAGACGCCTCGACAGGGCAGAACCTGGAGCAGGCGAGCAGAGAACTAGACAGAGCGAAGCAGTGACCGCAGAGAGACACGCTCCGTAATCTGTCGGTATATATATAGATTATGGAGCCTGTCTGTAGATTAAGAGTATATATGTAGATAATGGAGCCTGTCTATAGATTATAGGGTATATGTAGATTATGGAGCCTGTCTATAGATTATAGGTTATACTGTATATATAAAATATAGAGCATGTCTGCAGATTATACTGTATATATATATATATATATATATATATATATATATATATATATAGATTATGAAGCCTGTCTATAGATTATAGGGTATATATGTGGATTATAAAGCCTGTCTATAGATTATAGGGTATATATGTATATTATGTAGCCTGTCTATAGATTATAGGGTATATACACTCACCGGCCACTTTATTAGGTACACCTGTCCAACTGCTCGTTAACACTTAATTTCTAATCAGCCAATCACATGGCGGCAACTCAGTGCATTTAGGCATGTAGACATGGTCAAGACAATCTCCTGCAGTTCAAACCGAGCATCAGTATGGGGAAGAAAGGTGATTTGAGTGCCTTTGAACGTGGCATGGTTGTTGGTGCCAGAAGGGCTGGTCTGAGTATTTCAGAAACTGCTGATCTACTGGGATTTTCACGCACAACCATCTCTAGGGTTTACAGAGAATGGTCCGAAAAAGAAAAAACATCCAGTGAGCGGCAGTTCTGTGGGCGGAAATGCCTTGTTGATGCCAGAGGTCAGAGGAGAATGGGCAGACTGGTTCGAGCTGATAGAACGGCAACAGTGACTCAAATTGCCACCCGTTACAACCAAGGTAGGCAGAAGAGAATCTCTGAACGCACAGTACGTCGAACTTTGAGGCAGATGGGCTACAGCAGCAGAAGACCACACCGGGTGCCACTCCTTTCAGCTAAGAACAGGAAACTGAGGCTACAATTTGCACAAGCTCATCGAAATTGGACAGTAGAAGATTGGAAAAACGTTGCCTGGTCTGATGAGTCTCGATTTCTGCTGCGACATTCGGTAGGGTCAGAATTTGGCGTCAACAACATGAAAGCATGGATCCATCCTGCCTTGTATCAACGGTTCAAGCTGGTGGTGGTGGTGTCATGGTGTGGGGAATATTTTCTTGGCACTCTTTGGGCCCCTTGGTACCAATTGAGCATCGTTGCAACGCCACAGCCTACCTGAGTATTGTTGCTGACCATGTCCATCCCTTTATGACCACAATGTACCCAACATCTGATGGCTACTTTCAGCAGGATAATGCGCCATGTCATAAAGCTGGAATCATCTCAGACTGGTTTCTTGAACATGACAATGAGTTCACTGTACTCAAATGGCCTCCACAGTCACCAGATCTCAATCCAATAGAGCATCTTTGGGATGTGGTGGAACGGGAGATTCGCATCATGGATGTGCAGCCGACAAATCTGCGGCAACTGTGTGATGCCATCATGTCAATATGGACCAAAATCTCTGAGGAATGCTTCCAGCACCTTGTTGTATCTATGCCACGATGAAATGAGGCAGTTCTGAAGGCAAAAGGGGGTCCAACCCGTTACTAGCATGGTGTACCTAATAAAGTGGCCGGTGAGTGTATGTAGATTATGGAGCCTGTCTATAGATTATAGGTTATACTGTATATATAAAATATAGAGCATGTCTGCAGATTATACGGTATATATATATATATATATATATATATATATATATATATATATTATGAAGCCTGTCTATAGATTATAGAGTATATATGTGGATTATAAAGCCTGTCTATAGATTATAGGGTATATATGTAGATTATGAAGCTGTCTATAGATTATAGGTTATACTGTATATATAAAATATAGAGCATGTCTGCAGATTATACGGTCTATATATATATATATATATATATATATATATACACACATATATATATATATATATATAGATTATGAAGCCTGTCTATAGATTATAGGGTATATATGTGGATTATGAAGCCTGTCTATAGATTATAGGGTATGTATGTAGATTATGGAGCTTGTCTATAGATTATAGGGTATATATGTGGATTATGAAGCCTGTCTATAGATTATAGGGTATATATGTAGATTATGAAGCCTGTCTATAGATTATAGGGTATATATGTAGATTATGGAGCTTGTCTATAGATTATTGGGTATATATGTGTAGATTATGAAGCCTGTCTATAGATTATTGGGTATATATGTGTAGATTATGGAGCTTGTCTATAGATTATTGGGTATATATGTGTAGATTATGGAGCTTGTCTATAGATTATAGGGTATATATGTGTAGATTATGGAGCTTGTCTATAGATTATTGGGTATATATGTGTAGATTATGGAGCTTGTCTATAGATTATAGGGTATATATGTGTAGATTATGGAGCTTGTCTATAGATTATTGGGTATATATGTGTAGATTATGGAGCTTGTCTATAGATTATAGGGTATATATGTGTAGATTATGGAGCTTGTCTATAGATTATTGGGTATATATGTGTAGATTATGGAGTTTGTCTATAGATTATTGGGTATATATGTGTAGATTATGGAGCTTGTCTATAGATTATTGGGTATATACGGTAAATTGTGCTGTATTTTCCTGGGAAGGTCCATGACGGGACATATGACATTTTGGGGACACAGCATGTTTCTGGGGACATACCATGTGGTGGTCGGTGGTGGATGTTCACTGTGCGCTCCTCGTCTCTTCCAGTATCCACATTTCCTGAAGAGAGACGCCAACAACCTGCAGATCATGTTACAGCGCCGGAAGCGATACAAGAACCGCACCATCCTGGGCTACAAGTCCCTGGCCATTGGGGTCATTAACATGGCAGAGGTGACGCCCCCTTTATTCACTGCCTGCTGTTTATATGGCAGTAAAATAATCCACAGCGCTGTACACAGGAGCTCACAATCTAAGGGTTTTCTGTTATGAAATAGCGCAAAATAATCAGAATGTCGAAATTTGTAAAATCCCAACTGTATTAAATAATGAAGTAATGAAGTAATGTACTAGATGGGCTCTAATATACAGAGAGGAACCAGAAAAACACTCTCTGCGTCCATATTGTGGATGTAATAATTCTGTACCTCAGATCAAATAGAGGGACACTTGGAAGGTCTGAATCTGCATCCCTTCCATCATCTCTGTCCCCAGGAGCTCACAATCTAATCTGTCTCCTTCTCTCACAATATATCACTCCCATCATCTCTCACCCCAGAAGCTCACAATGTAATCTGTCTCCTTCTCTCACAATATATCACTCCCATCATCTCTGTCCCCAGGAGCTCACAATCTAATCTGCCTCCTTCTCACACAATATATCACTCCCATCATCTCTGTCCCCAGGAGCTCACAATCTAATCTGCCTCCTTCTCTCACAATATATCACTCCCATCATCTCTGTCCCCAGGAGCTCACAATCTAATCTGCCTCCTTCTCACACAATATATCACTCCCATCATCTCTGTCCCCAGGAGCTCACAATCTAATCTGCCTCCTTCTCTCACAATATATCACTCCCATCATCTCTCACCCCAGAAGCTCACATTATAATGGCCCCTCCCCCCCCATCCTCGCCATAGCCTCACCCTCCTCATTACCTCATGTCACAGGCATTCAGCTCACTGGTTTGCTCCTCGGGGGCGGGACTTGGTTGTCTCTAGCATGTTATGAGCTAAGCGCTCACACCTTCTCTTAGCACTGGACACTCCTGAGTCCCCGGCTAGCAGTAGTTTAGCGCTCCTAGTTTACCCCTCCTCCCACTACAAGGTTGTCCCAGCGTGGTGGCTCCGCCGTGTGCAGTGTCTGTTCACAGGCTACACGGTATATCTTAAAGGCATAGGCCTACAATTAGCCGGTAGAGCAGCGAGTTCCTAATAGTTCCAGCCGCTTTCTGTCCTCCACAATGCAGGTGATGCAGCGTCCTACAGAGGGGATGAAGGTCCTGGACCTCCACAGTAACCGTAAAGATCCGGCCATCCGAGTGGCGGAAATCAGCATTTTCTCACTGTCCAGCCAACCCATCGATCATGAAGAGGTCACCACCGTGACCAGACCAAAGGTCAAGGGCCTGGGTAAGAGGTCGCATCTGGGGAGCTGGAGGTCTTATAGGTTCTCCCCATATGGAGAGCATTGAGTCCTGGAGGCTGCAGCCCGGGAACAGGGAGACCTCTAGATATGAAGAGCTCCTGACCCCGCTGAGGGCCCGCTGACCTGCAATACAGTGCCTTGTGAAAGTATTCAGCCCCCTGGAACTTTTCAACCTTTTGCCACATTTCAGGCTTCAAACAAAAAGATAGAACATTTTACATTTTTTGGTGAAGAATCAACAACAAGTGGTCACAATTGTGAAGTGGAACGAAATTTATTGGATCATTTAAACTTTTTTTGTAATAATAAAACTGAAAAGTGGGGCGTGCAAAATTATTCGTCCCCTTGCATTAATACTTTGCTGTGATTCCAGCTGCGGTCTCTTGGGGGATGTCTCTATCAGTTTTCACATCTAGAGATGAAATTCTTGCCCATTCTTCCTCTTTGAGGTTGGATGGAGACGTTTGTGAACAGCAGTTTTCAGCTCTTTCCACATCTTCTCCATTGGATTCAGGTCTGGACTGTGACTCGGCCGTTCTAAGACCTGGATACGTTTATTTTTGAACCATTCCATTGTAGATTTTGCTTTATGTTTGGGATCATTGTCTTGTTGGAAGATAAATCTCCGTCCTAGTCTCAGGTCTTTTCATCCAGAATGGTCCTGTATTTGGCTCCATCCATCATCTTCCCTGTCCCTGCTGATGAAAAGCCCAAACCATGATGCTGCCCCCACCATGTCTGACAGTGGGGATGGTGTGTTCAGGGGGATGACCTGTGTCGCTTTTACACCAAACATATCGTTTTGCATTGTTTCCAAAAAGTCTGATTTTGGTTTCCTCTGAGCAGAGCCCCTTCTTCCACATGTTTGGTGTCTCCCAGGGGCTTGTGGCAAACTGTAAACCAGACTTTTTATGGATATCTGTGAGAAATGGCTTCTTCTTGCCGCTCTTCCATAAAGGGCAGATTTGTGAAGTGTTGGACTGATTGTTGTCCTGTGGACAGACTCTCCCACCTCAGCTGTAGATCTCTGCAGTTCATCCAGAGTGATCATGGGCCTCTTGGCTCCATCTCTGATCAGTCTTCTCCTTGTTTAGAGGGACGGCCGGGTCTTGGTAGATTTGCAGTGGTCTGATACTCCTTCCATTTCAATATGACGCTTGCACAGTGCTCCTTGGGATGTTTAAAGCTTGGGAAATCTTTTGGTATCCAAATCCGGCTTTAAACTTCTCCACAACAGTATCAGGGACCTGCCTGGTATGTTCCTTGGTCTTCATGATGCAGAACCCTGAGACTATCACAGAGCAGGTGCATTTATACCGAGACTTGATTACACACAGGTGGATTCTATGTATCTTCATCAGTCATTTAGGACGACATTGGATCATTCAGAGATCAGAGATCAACTT
Source organism: Rhinella marina (assembly GCA_900303285.1). NCBI lineage: Eukaryota > Metazoa > Chordata > Amphibia > Anura > Bufonidae > Rhinella > Rhinella marina. Next base: position 13,126 of record ONZH01002936.1, read on the forward strand.
CTGGACTGAAAGTAAATGGGCCGAATAATTTTGCACGCCGCACTTTTCAGTTTTATTATTACCAAAAAAAGTTTAAATGATCCAATAAATTTCGTTCCCCTTCACAATTGTGACCACTTGTTGTTGATTCTTCACCAAAAATGTAAAATGTTCTATCTTTTTGTTTGAAGCCTGAAATGTGGGAAAAGGTTGAGAAGTTCCAGGGAGTGAATACTTTCGCTCATAGATAAAGTTTTACAGGATCATCAAGCACAGTGAGGACGCTCTGGGCATTACTTTCAACTTTTTGGATAGTCCAAGAGGGACACATATGCTTCATTATGTGAAAGGTCCCTTTTTCCCGCACCTCTACACGCTTCGATGGTTTCCTTTTACATTAGAGCAGAAATTATTTGAATATGGAAATTTCTAAAACTCTAATCGCATCAAATAATGAAATATTATACAAGGCTCTAGTCAAATCTATACATCAGAGCAAAACGAGGGGCAGAGGGACTTGGGAGGTCTGGGACTGGGGGGCTTCATTCCTGAAAGGTGTCTTGCAGGGCCATGTTGTCTTGACTCGCATCTTGTTTTCCAGATGCCGAACCTTACTGGGAAGAAGAGGATGATGAGGACAGTTATTCCTCAGAGCCAGATGGCAGTGACGAAGGACAAGGACAGGTGAGGGCTGCCTCCTATAGAACGTCGTATAGGCTCCTCGCTCTGGTCACGTAGAGACATCACCCGAAGGTCTGGAGAGAGAGCAGATCCGTCCCCTGGCATCACGTGAGGTGTTGGGATGGTTGCCGTGTAAAGCATGGTGGAGACACTGAGGTCTGTGTCTCTGATGAGATAGAAGATGGCTCATGGCTGTGTCCTACAGAAGCAGAGGTAAAATACAGCGGACGGTGGATGGATAGGAGAAGGAGCAGGGAAGGCGGCTCCATAGACGTCACTTATTACACAGTGAGACGGCGAGCTAGGTCCTCTCTACTATCTTGGACGTGGTCTGTAGGACAGTGTGAGTGGAGGTGTGGTAACGTGGTTCTATTTCTCCTGGCCAGGATGTAGATGATGAAGACGAGGAGATGAGGAGGCCGAAGAAGTTTGGCAGGAAGCTGATGCACAGCACGTCTCTGAGCCGCCAGGTAATTACGGCTATACGGGTGAGTCTTCTGTGTGACAGCTCCACCTCCTGGGTCATGGAGCGGCGGTCCCTGTTGACGGAGCGGCGGTCCCTGTTGACGGAGCGGCGGTCCCTGTTGACGAAGCGTCGGTCCCTGTTGACGGAGCGGCGGTCCCTGTTGACGGAGCGGCGGTCACTGTTGACGGAGCGTCGGTCCCTGTTGACGGAGCGTCGGTCCCTGTTGACGGAGCGTCGGTCCCTGTTGACGGAGCGGCGGTCCCTGTTGACGGAGCGGTCCCTGTGATCTCCAGAACAGAGACAGTCGGCATCTGATGCCTGAGATTTACCCTGACACTAAGAAACGGGGCTCCTCGGTAGGCTCTTCAGATTGTGGCCCAGTTTACTGCATTCACCTAGAGGTGGATGGGGCAGAATGTTCCCCAAGCTTAGGGGCAGAGATTTGAGGTAAATGTAAGGTCCTGGGAGGAACTAGAGGGAGGTCACAGGAATCTACCTCTATGGACCATATGATGTGACTGGACTGGATAAGACTTCTGTTCTTCAGGGCCACAGGAGGATCTTCAATGCTCCAGACATTCTGGAGAGAAGACTACTTGGCTTTCTATTGAGAGTCACCTGGTAGATGGTTACGGTAGTTGTAATAAATGTCTCCTCCATCTTACAAAAGCAGCTAACACCTATCTAAGGGGTGACGTCAGGAGGTGACTAAGCTTCAGCTTGTGTCTTCTGAGCACCTTCATCACTGGTGTTTAGGAGGTGATCTATACACATGATCCTCAGCTGGCTGGATCTCATGCGGGTAGGTATACTGTCCAGGTTCTACAGGGTGGGCCATTTCTATGGATACACCTAAATAAATTGGGAATGGTTGGTGATATTAACTTCCTGTTTGTGGCACATTAGTATATGGGAGGGGGGAAAACTTTTCAAGATGGGTGGTGACCATGGCGGCCATTTTGAAGTCGGCCATTTTGGATCCAACTTTAGTTTTTTCCATGGGAAGAGGGTCATGTGACACATCAAACTTATTGAGAATTTCACAAGTAAAACAATGGTGTGCTTGGTTTTAACGTAACTTTATTCTTTCATGAGTTATTTACAAATTTCTGACCAAAGTGCTGCCCATTGTGTTGGATTGTCAGTACAACCCTCTTCTCCCACTCTTCACACACTGATAGCAACACCGCAGAAGAAATGCTAGCACAGGCTTCCAGTATCTGCACATCTCGTATCTTCACAGCATAGACAATTGCCTTCAGATGACCCCAAAGATAAAAGTCTAAGGTGGTCAGTTCGGGAGACCTTGGGGGCCATTCAGCTGCTACATGATGATGTGTTTCCCTCTTTATGCACTGAAGCTGGCACCTTCCCTGAGTTTTTCCAGCAAGATGGTGACCACCACATTATGGGTGTCAGGTCCAAGCAGGGGCGTTGCTAGGGTCTCAAAAGATCTGGGGCCCAAGCCCCAATGAATATGGCCCAATTCTCTATGTCGACCCTCGCTCCACCCTTGCTATACAGCAGCACATACCTCACATCTAGGGCCTCCAGGTGATGTCTCCTCTGATGTAGATCTTCTCTGTCATCATCTTCTCCATTCGGCCCGGACAACTTCTCTCAGCCGTCTCGTCTCTGCAGAGTGTGACACACAGACATCTTAGCTTCCTTACATTTCTATCATCATCCCCCAACCTGGAGTCCCTACAGTCTTATCCTGCTGCTCGCTGTGCTCCCCGATACCCCCAAATACTATCCTGAAGAAATATTAGTGCCCCCCCCATAGTAATAGTCCTACCAGTAGTAATTCCATCATTAGTAACACTCCACCCTACAGTGACCCTAGCACTGATAATGCTCCCCAAGAGTGCCTCCATTAGTAGAAGAGTCCTCCAGTATTAATAATGCCCTCACAGAGCCCTGAGTAGTAATAAGGCTCCCTATTGTTCCCCCAGTGGTAATCAAGCTCTCTACAGACCCCTCAGTAGTAATAAGGCCCCCTATTGTTCCCCCAGTGGTAATCAAGCTCTCTACAGACCCCTCAGTAGTAATAAGTCCGCCCCATAGTGCTCTTAGTAGAAATAAGGCGGATCTATAAGTCTCTCCTATAGAGCCCCCAGTAGTAATAAGAACGCCTAATGTCCCCTGGATTTATAATACCCCTACAGTGCCCCCAGTATTTATATCGCTCCCCCTACTGTTATAATGCTCGCCCTGAAGTGCCCACTGTAGTTATATTCCTCCCTTTAGTGTCCTCAGAAATTATAATTCCTCAGCCCCTCCACCATACAGTCCCATGTAAATAAAGCTATTTCCCTCCTGTGTAAATCACAACATCTCTCCAGCCCCCTCCACCATACAGTCCCATGTAAATAAAGCTATTTCCCTCCCTCCGCAGTAGAGTCCTGTGTAAATAACATCATCACACCATCTCTCCAGCCCCCTCCAATATACAGTCCCATGTAAATAACATCCCTCTCTATCTACAGCCCCCTCCAAATACAGTCCCATGTAAATAACATCATTTCCACCCATAGCCGTCATCAACATACAGTCCTATGTAAATATCACTCCCTCCGACAGCCACCTCCAACATGCAGTCCCATGTAAATAACATCACTCCACGCCACAGTCCAATGTAAATAAGGCTACTTTCACACCAGCGTCATGGATCAGCAAAAACGTTTCCGTCCTGATATTACAACCGTCTGCATCCGTTCTGAATGGATCCAGCTGTATTACCTTTTAAATAGCCAGTTTGGATCAGTTTCTTTATGCGGACACCAAAACGCAGCAAGCAGCATTTTAGTGTCCGCCTCCAAAACGGAATGGAGACTGAACTGAAGCAAAACTGATGCATTCTGAACGGATCCTATTCCATTCAGAATGCATTAGGACAAAACTGATCAGTTTTGGACTGTTTATGAGAGCCTGTGACGGATCTCACAAACGGACCCTTACAACGCAAGTGTGAAAGTAGCCTAATGCTAGTTTCACACCTGCGGCAGGGGACTCCGGCAGGCTGTTCCGGTGGGTGAACAGCCTGCCGGATCCATGCTGCCGCAGGTGCACGTGTGGGGCCGAAGCATAGTTCACCCCCATTCACTGTAATGGGGGGCGGGCCATGGATCCGGCCACAGCACGGCAAACCCTGCCGAGAGGCGGCCAGAACAAAAGTACAACATGCTGTACTTTTGTTCCGGCCGCCTCTCAGCAGGGTTTGCCGCGCTGCAGCCGTATCCGTGGCCCGCCCCCCATTACAGTGAATGGGGCTGGAGCGTAGTTCTGGCCCCACACGTGCACCTGCGGCAGCACGGATCCGGCGGGCTGTTCACCCACTGGAACAGCCTGCCGGAGTCCCCTGCCACGGGTGTGAAAGTACCCTAACAGAACCCTGCCCAAGTCAGCTCCAACACATAGTCCCATGATACCATCCCTCCCTTCTGCCCTAACATACAGTCCCAGTTATATAACCACAACTTCCTGCTTCTCCCTTCACTTACCTCTTTTGATGTAGCAGAGCTAACTGCAGCTTCTTCCACACAATTCTCCTCTTCAGTTTAGAAGACGGGTTGAAAATGACCTGTGATGATGTCACAGGTCATGTGACCAGTGCAGGATTGGATGGCACTGATCACATGACCTGTGATGTCATCACAGGTCCTACATATCTTGCAGTGTGTTAGATTCAATTGTACTGCCGTCCTGAGGAGGGCAATACGATTGTATCTGTCTAACAGGCAGGACATTCGGGGCCTGGGAGAAAACATCAGGGGCCCAGGCCCCGAATGTTTTAGCCTAGCAACGCCCCTGGGTCCAAGCATTCCTAGATGAACAGTTTCCTGGAAAGTGGATTGGTTGTCGTGGGCCAGCTGAATGGCCCCCAAGGTCTCCCGATCTGACCCCCTTAGACTTTTATCTTTGGGGTCATCTGAAGGCAATTGTCTATGCTGTGAAGATAGGAGATGTGCAGATACTAGAAGCCTGTGCTAGCATTTCTTCTGCGGTGTTGCTATCAGTGTGTGAAGAGTGGGAGAAGAGGGCGACATTGACAATCCAACACAATGGGCAGCACTTTGAACACATTTTATAAGTGGTCAGAAACTTGTAAATAACTCATGAAAGAATAAAGTTACGTAAAACCAAGCACACCATTGTTTCTCTTGTGAAATTCTCAGTAAGTTTGATGTGTCACATGACCCTCTTCGCATTGAAAAAACTAAAGTTGGATCCAAAATGGCTGACTTCAAAATGGCCGCGATGGTCACCACCCATCTTGAAAAGTTTCCCCCCTCCCATATGCTAATGTGCCTCAAACAGGAAGTTAATATCACCAACCATTCCCATTTTATTTAGGTGTATCCATATAAACGGCCCACCCTGTAGGATCAGTACATTTGCTGGGCTCATTGAAGTTCTGCATTAGAAGATGTGCTGTGCTGGTTTAGGATCTAGATGAACAGATCCTGTATCCTGAGCTGGTTTAGGATCTAGATGAACAGATCTTATATGCTGGGTTGTCTTAGGTCCTAGATAAACAGATACTGTATCCTGGCCTGTCTTAGGTTCTAGATGAACAGATCCTGTATCCTGGTCTGTCTTAGGTTCTAGATGAACAGATCCTGTATCCTGGTCTGTCTTAGGTTCTAGATGAACAGATCCTGTATCCTGGTCTGTCTTAGGATCTAGATGAACAGATCCTGTATCCTAGACTTGTTTGGGATCTAGATGAACAGATCCTGTATCCTGGTCTGTCTTAGGTTCTAGATGAACAGATCCTGTATCCTGGTCTGTCTTAGGATCTAGATGAACAGATCTTATATGCTTGTTTGTCTTAGGTCCTAGATGAACAGATCCTGTATCGTGAGCTGGTTTGGGTTCTAGATGAACAGATCCTGTATCGTGAGCTGGTTTGGGTTCTAGATGAACAGATCCTGTATCCTGGTCTGTCTTAGGTTCTAGATGGACAAATCTTATATGCTGGGTTGTCTTAGATTCTAGATGAACAGATCCTGTATCCTGGTCTGTCTTATGTTCTAGATGAACAGATCCTGTATCCTGGTCTGTCTTAGGTTCTAGATGGACAAATCTTATATGCTGGGTTGTCTTAGGTTCTAGATGAACAGATCCTGTATCCTGAGCTGGTTTGGGTGCTAGATGAACAGATCCTGTATCTTGGTCTGTCTTACGTTCTAGATGAACATATCTTATATGCTTGTCTGTTTTAGGATCTAGATGAACAGATCCTGTATCCTGAGCTGGTTTGGGTGCTAGATGAACAGATCCTGTGTCCTGGTCTGTCTTACGTTCTAGATGGACAAATCTTATATGCTGGGTTGTCTTAGGTTCTAGATGAACAGATCCTGTATCCTAGACTGGTGCAGATTCTGTTGACCGCCATGGTGCTGCAGAATCTGCGACTTCTTCCCCGCTCACGCCAGGTCTAATAAAAAGTGGGCACTTCATGGGCAGGGAAGGGTCGGCGGGCCCTCCTCATTCATCATTTTCTACAGGGCTTATTAAGACTGGCGTCTAAGACTCTGTTCTTCATAAATGTGTCACTAAGTGTTTATGTAGGGAGTCGGCTATCAACAAAACAAGGGCCCCTATGTGTGGCCCTGGGCTTGGTTACATAGTGATGTCACTAATGGCAGACTCTCTTTAAAGTGTGTGAGTACCAAGTTCGTGGACAGGTGTGTGTGTAGTTCGTGGACAGGTGTGTGTGGGGCTCGTGGACAGGTGTGTGTGGGGCTCGTGGACAGGTGTGTGTGGGGCTCGTGGACAGGTGTGTGTGGGGCTCGTGGACAGGTGTGTGTGGGGCTCGTGGACAGGTGTGTGTGGAGCTCGTGGACAGGTGTGTGTGGAGCTCGTGGACAGGTGTGTGTGGGGCTCGTGGACAGGTGTGTGTGGAGCTCGTGGACAGGTGTGTGTGGGGCTCGTGGACAGGTGTGTGTGGAGCTCGTGGACAGGTGTATGTGGGGCTTGTCGACAGGTGTATGTGGGGCTTGTCGACAGGTGTGTGTGTGGCTTGTGGACAGGTGTGTGTGGGGCTTGTGGACAGGTGTGTGTGGGGCTCGTGGACAGGTGTGTGGGGCTCGCAGACAGGTGTGTGTTGGGCTCGTGGACAGGTGTGTGTTGGGCTCGTGGACAGGTGTGTGTGTGTAGCTCATTGATAGGTGTGTGTGAAGCTCGTGGACAGGTGTGTGTGTGTGTGTGTGGAGCTCGTGGACAGGTGTGTGTGTGGAGCTCGTGGACAGGTGTGTATGTGGAGCTCGTGGACAGGTGTGTGGGGCTTGTGGAGAGGCTTGTGGGACTCGGAGAGGTGTGTGGTACATCTATGTGACTAGTATTGGCTGGGGTAGTTCATATGGTGTGGGTGCCCCCTTGTGGTAGTAGAGATTCATACCTCTGTGACTATTTCCTTGTGACCACTGTCAGTGGAGCAGTTAATGGATAGTTAAGTAGTGCCCCCTCATGACCAGTGTTGGCAGGAGTGATTTGTGGCCAGGTGTGTATTGCCCCCTGGTGACCTGTGCCGGTACCTTCATGGTCAGGCATGTGGTGACTTCCATGTTATCATTTTTGGAAGCAGTGGTTCATGTACAGGTGTGTCTCCTGTTGGGAGACACTGTGAATAGAGATGGGTGGAGCAGTTTATGGACAGGGGTGTGGGTTCCTCCTGTGACCAGAGTTGGGTGGGGCAGTTTATGGACAGGGGTGTGGGTTCCTCCTGTGACCAGAGTTGGGTAGAGCAGTTTATGGAACGGGTTGTGGGTTCCTCCTGTGACCAGAGTTGGGTGGGGCAGTTTATGGACAGGGGTGTGGGTTTCTCCTGTGGCCAGAGTTGGGTGGGGCAGTTTATGGACAGGGGTGTGGGTTCCTCCTGTGACCAGAGTTGGGTGGGGCAGTTTATGGACAGGGGTGTGGGTTCCTCCTGTGACCAGAGATGGGTGGGGCAGTTTATGGACAGGGGTGTGGGTTCCTCCTGTGACCAGAGTTGGGTGGGGCAGTTTATGGACAGGGGTGTGGGTTCCTCCTGTGGCCAGAGTTGGGTGGGGCAGTTTATGGACAGGGGTGTGGGTTCCTCCTGTGACCAGAGTTGGGTGGGGCAGTTTATGGACTGGGGTGTGGGTTTCTCCTGTGACCAGAGATGGGTGGAGCAGTTTATGGACAGGGGTGTGGGTTCCTCCTGTGACCAGAGATGGGTGGAGCAGTTTATGGACTGGGGTGTGGGTTCCTCCTGTGACCAGAGATGGGTGGAGCAGTTTATGGACAGGGGTGTGGGTTCCTCCTGTGACCAGAGATGGGTGGAGCAGTTTATGGACAGGGGTGTGGGTTCCTCCTGTGACCAGAGTTGGGTGGGGCAGTTTATGGACAGGGGTGTGGGTTTCTCCTGTGACCAGAGATGGGTGGAGCAGTTTATGGACAGGGGTGTGGGTTCCTCCTGTGGCCAGAGTTGGGTGGGGCAGTTTATGGACAGGGGTGTGGGTTCCTCCTGTGACCAGAGTTGGGTGGAGCAGTTTATGGACAGGGGTGTGGGTTCCTCCTGTGACCAGAGTTGGGTGGAGCAGTTTATGGACAGGGGTGTGGGTTCCTCCTGTGACCAGAGATGGGTGGGGCAGTTTATGGACAGGGGTGTGGGTTTCTCCTGTGACCAGAGATGGGTGGGGCAGTTTATGGACTGGGGTGTGGGTTCCTCCTGTGACCAGAGATGGGTGGAGCAGTTTATGGACAGGGGTGTGGGTTTCTCCTGTGACCAGAGATGGGTGGGGCAGTTTATGGACAGGGGTGTGGGTTCCTCCTGTGACCAGAGATGGGTGGGGCAGTTTATGGACAGGGGTGTGGGTTCCTCCTGTGGCCAGAGTTGGGTGGGGCAGTTTATGGACAGGGGTGTGGGTTCCTCCTGTGACCAGAGATGGGTGGGGCAGTTTATGGACAGGGGTGTGGGTTTCTCCTGTGACCAGAGATGGGTGGAGCAGTTTATGGACAGGGGTGTGGGTTCCTCCTGTGGCCAGAGTTGGGTGGGGCAGTTTATGGACAGGGGTGTGGGTTCCTCCTGTGACCAGAGTTGGGTGGAGCAGTTTATGGACAGGGGTGTGGGTTCCTCCTGTGACCAGAGTTGGGTGGAGCAGTTTATGGACAGGGGTGTGGGTTCCTCCTGTGACCAGAGATGGGTGGGGCAGTTTATGGACAGGGGTGTGGGTTCCTCCTGTGGCCAGAGTTGGGTGGGGCAGTTTATGGACAGGGGTGTGGGTTTCTCCTGTGACCAGAGTTGGGTGGGGCAGTTTATGGACAGGGGTGTGGGTTCCTCCTGTGGCCAGAGTTGGGTAGAGCAGTTTATGGACAGGGGTGTGGGTTTCTCCTGTGGCCAGAGTTGGGTGGGGCAGTTTATGGACAGGGGTGTGGGTTCCTCCTGTGGCCAGAGTTGGGTGGGGCAGTTTATGGACAGGGGTGTGGGTTCCTCCTGTGGCCAGGCTTGGAGTGGTCCTGCTCCACGTTGTGCATGCTGCTTGTGTATTACTCTTGCTTCCATTTGTTGTACGTGGATATAGAGTAATTTTCTCCTCTTTCATTTTCAGCCAAATTTTAAACAGAAGTTTGTGTCTTTGTTGAAGAGGTTCAAAGTTAATGATGATGTGAGTCTTCCTGAAAACAAACACTCTCATCATCCCCACCATCCCCGGTTCTCATATGTGGATACCTGAAGCCATTGTCCTTGCTGACCAGGCCTGTGACATACGGTGATGAGCCACAGCCTATGTGGCCTCGCCATGGTGTCCATGTCACAGGAGGTTCAGGAAGGACTCGGCCATCATACATTCATCTACTTACTGGTCTATGATTTAAATCTCATTTCATCATCATATTATAACTAATACAGAGCGGCTGTCATCACGCCAACTAGATCCCAGTGATCTCTATAGATCCAGTGACATCACACCACCTAGATCCCAGTGATCTCTATAGAGGAAGTGACATCACACCACCTAAGTGATCTCTATAGATCCAGTATCATCACACCACGTAGATCCCTGTGATCTCTACAGAGCCAGTATCATCTCACCACCTAGATCCCGGTGACCTCTATAGAGCCAGTATCATCACACCACCTAGATCCCAGTGATCTTTACAGATCCAGTATCATCACACCAACTAGATCCCAGTGATCTCTACAGATCCAGTATCATCACACCACGTAGATCCCTATGATCTCTACAGAGCCAGTATCATCTCACCACCTAGATCCCGGTGACCTCTATAGAGCCAGTATCATCACACCACCTAGATCCCAGTGATCTTTACAGATCCAGTATCATCACACCACCTAGATCCCAGTGATCTTTACAGATCCAGTATCATCACACCACCTAGATCCCAGTGATCTCTACAGATCCAGTATCATCACACCACCTAGATCCCAGTAATCTCTATAGAGCCAGTATCATCACACCAGCTAGGTCTCAGTGATCTCTATATAGCCAGTATCATTACACCACCTAGATCCCGGTGATCTGTATAGATCTAGTATCATCACACCACCTAGATCCTGGTGATCTCTATAGATCCAGTATCATCACACCACCTAGATGCCAGTGATCTCTACAGAGCCAGTATCATCTCACCACCTGGATCCCATTGATCTCTACAGATCCAGTATCATCACACCAACTAGATCCCAGTGATCTCTACAGATCCAGTATCATCACACCACCTAGATCCCAGTGATCTCTATAGAGCCAGTATCATCACACCATCTAGATCCCAGTAATCTCTATAGAGCCAGTATCATTACACCACCTAGCTCCCAGTCATCTCTATAGATCCAGTATCGTCACACCACCTGGATCCCAGTGATCTCTACAGATCCAGTATCATCACACCACCTAGATCCCAGCGATCTCTGTAGATCCAGTATCGTCACACCACCTAGATCCCAGTGATCTCTACAGATCAAGTATCATCACACCACCTAGATCCCAGTAATCTCTATAGAGCCAGTATCATTACACCACCTAGATCCCGGTGATCTCTATAGGTCCAGTATCACCATCACACCACCTAGATCCTGGTGATCTCTATAGATCCAGTATCATCACACTACCTACAGTAGATCCCGGTGATCTCTATAGATCCAGTATCATCACACCACCTAGATCCCAGTGATCTCTACAGATCCAGTATCATCACACCACCTAGATCCCAGTGATCGCTACAGATCCAGTATCATCACACCACCTAGATCCCAGTGATCGCTACAGATCCAGTATCATCACACCGCCTAGATCTCAGTGATCTCTACAGATCCAGTATCATCACACCACCTAGATCCCAGTGATCGCTACAGATCCAGTATCATTACACCACCTAGATCCCAGTGATCTCTATAGATCCAGTATCATCACACCACCTACAGTAGATCCCGCTGATCTCTACAGATCCAGTATCATCACACCACCTAGATCCCAGTGATCTCTATAGATCCAGTATCATTACACCACCTAGATCCCAGTGATCTCTACAGAGCCAGTATCATCTCACCACCTACAGTAGATCCCGGTGATCTCTACAGATCCAGTATCATCACACCACCTAGATCCCAGTGAGGGACAAGGATATCTGATCATTGGTGGTAGAGGTATCTTCTGGTGACTTCGGGGTCATTGTCCTCTTTTCCCTGCAGACACTGGACACAGAACACACGTGTCGGGAGCAGGAGGAAGACGAGGAGCTTGGCCTCCTCTATGACAGTCTGGATGAGTGCAACAACAGCGAGAGTGGCCTCGACATAGAAGACAACGACAGTGTCATCAGCACCCCGAAACCAACGCTGAGGTGAGGGGTGCCCCCAACCCTAATGTGTCCTCACACCCTGGTGTATACCCCAGTATATGGCATCACCCCCATGTACCCTCAGTATATGACTTCACCCCCGTGTACCCTCAGTATATGACGTCACCCCCGTGTACCCTCCGTATATGACGTCACCCCCGTGTACCCTCCGTATATGACGTCACCCCCGTGTACCCTCAGTATATGACGTCACCCCCGTGTACCCTCAGTATATGACGTCACCCCGTGTACCCTCAGTATATGACATCACCCCCGTGTACCCTCAGTATATGACTTCACACCCTGGTGTATACCCCAGTATATGGCATCACCCCCATGTACCCTCAGTATATGACTTCACCCCCGTGTACCCTCAGTATATGACGTCACCCCCGTGTACCCTCAGTATATGACATCACCCCCGTGTACCCTCAGTATATGACGTCACCCCCGTGTACCCTCAGTATATGACGTCACCCCCATGTACCCTCAGTATATGACTTCACCCCCGTGTACCCTCAGTATATGACATCACACCCGTGTACCCTCAGTATATGACGTCACCCCCATGTACCCTCAGTATATGACGTCACCCCCGTGTACCCCCAGTATATGACTTCACACCCGTGTACCCTCAGTATATGACGTCACCCCCGTGTACCCTCAGTATATGACGTCACCCCCGTGTACCCTCAGTATATGACTTCACCCCCGTGTACCCTCAGTATATGACATCACCCCCGTGTACCCTCAGTATATGACGTCACCCCCGTGTACCCTCAGTATATGACGTCACCCCCATGTATCCTCAGTATATGACTTCACCCCCGTGTACCCTCAGTATATGACATCACCCCCGTGTACCCTCCGTATATGATGTCACCCCCGTGTACCCTCAGTATATGACATCACCCCCGTGTACCCTCAGTATATGACGTCACCCCCGTGTACCCTCAGTATATGACGTCACCCCCGTGTACCCTCAGTATATGACTTCACCCCCGTGTACCCTCAGTATATGACGTCACCCCCGTGTACCCTCAGTATATGACATCACCCCCGTGTACCCTCAGTATATGACGTCACCCCCGTGTACCTCAGTATATGACGTCACCCCCATGTACCCTCAGTATATGACTTCACCCCCGTGTACCCTCAGTATATGACGTCACCCCCATGTACCCTCAGTATATGACGTCACCCCCGTGTACCCCCAGTATATGACTTCACACCCGTGTACCCTCAGTATATGACGTCACCCCCGTGTACCCTCAGTATATGACGTCACCCCCGTGTACCCTCAGTATATGACTTCACCCCCGTGTACCCTCAGTATATGACATCACCCCCGTGTACCCTCAGTATATGACGTCACCCCCGTGTACCCTCAGTATATGACGTCACCCCCATGTATCCTCAGTATATGACTTCACCCCCGTGTACCCTCAGTATATGACATCACCCCCGTGTACCCTCCGTATATGATGTCACCCCCGTGTACCCTCAGTATATGACATCACCCCCGTGTACCCTCAGTATATGACGTCACCCCCGTGTACCCTCAGTATATGACGTCACCCCCGTGTACCCTCAGTATATGACTTCACCCCCGTGTACCCTCAGTATATGACGTCACCCCCGTGTACCCTCAGTATATGACGTAACCCCCGTGTACCCTCAGTATATGACTTCACCCCTGTGTACCCTCCGTATATGACATCACCCCCGTGTACCCTCAGTATATGACGTCACCCCCGTGTACCCTCAGTATATGACGCCACCCCCGTGTACCCTCAGTATATGACGTCACCCCCGTGTACCCTCAGTATATGACGTCACCCCCGTGTACCCTCAGTATATGACGTCACCCCCGTGTACCCTCAGTATATGACGTCACCCCCGTGTACCCTCAGTATATGACGTCACCCCCCGTGTACCCTCAGTATATGACGTCACCCCCGTGTACCCTCAGTATATGACGTCACCCCCGTGTACCCTCAGTATATGACGTCACCCCCGTGTAGCCTCAGTATATGACGTCACCCCCGTGTACCCTCAGTATATGACGTCACCCCCGTGTACCCTCAGTATATGATGTCACCCCTGTGTACCCTCAGTATATGACGTCACCCCCGTGTACCCTCCGTATATGACGTCACCCCCGTGTACCCTCCGTATATGACGTCACCCCCGTGTACCCTCAGTATATGACGTCACCCCCGTGTACCCTCAGTATATGACGTCACCCCCGTGTACCCTCCGTATATGACGTCACCCCCGTGTACCCTCAGTATATGACGTCACCCCGTGTAGCCTCAGTATATGACGTCACCCCCGTGTACCCTCAGTATATGACGTCACCCCCGTGTAGCCTCAGTATATGACGTCACCCCCATGTACCCTCAGTATATGACGTCACCCCCCGTGTACCCTCAGTATATGACGTCACCCCCGTGTACCCTCAGTATATGACGTCACCCCCGTGTACCCTCAGTATATGACATCACCCCCGTGTATCCCCGGACCGCCTTGTTGAGATGCTGTTGTTCTGGGCCTGTATATCTGAAGATGTCTCAGGCTCCTTTGCTCTCATCTTCTCTTTCTTCTCCTTCAGGAGATACTTTGAAGGTGTCTCCAACTCTGGGTCTCAGACAGAAATCGGCAGCATCAATGGTCAGAAAGGGGGCGAGAAGAGCCTTGGAGCGGTGAGTGGAGTTATCACTAGACGCACAGAACTGGCGAGATGCCACTGGTGCCCGGCCTAGGAATCTGTGGTGCTCTTCTTAACCATCCAGGGTCAGAGATCGGAGTGACCCGTTACTGGGGCTGCCGGTGGCATCACTACTGACCGAAGCTTCATTTTCTTTGAATTACAACTCCCAGCATTTCTGTAGCTACCAGACACAAACCGTGATCGATTCCTGAAATACTGGACACCATGAGAGATCAGAGCAGAGACCCCCAGAATAAGCAGAGAGAGCGCTCTGTCCAGAAAAGAGGAACCAATTACTCCTCATCTCTTCTCTGTCATCTCCTCATCTTCTCTGTCTCCCAGTCCTCTTCTCTCTGTCATCTCCTCATCCCCTCTGTCTCCATCATCTTCTCTGTCATCTCTTCATTCTTCTCTGTCTCCTAGTCATCTCCTCATCCCCTCTATCTTGCAGTCCTCTTCTCTCTGTCATCTCCTCATCCTCTCTGTCTCGCAGTCATCTTCTTTAATCTCCTCATCTTCTCTGTCTTCCGGTCATCTTCTCTCTGTCTTCTCCTCATCCCCTCTGTCCTCTTCTCTCTGTCATCTCCTCATCCTCTCTGTCTCGCAGTCATCTCCTCATCTCCTCTGTCTCCCAGTCATCTTCTTTAATCTCCTCATCTTCTCTGTCTTCCGGTCATCTTCTCTCTGTCTTCTCCTCATCCCCTCTGTCCTCTTCTCTCTGTCATCTCCTCATCCTCTCTGTCTCGCAGTCATCTCCTCATCTCCTCTGTCTCCCAGTCATCTTCTTTAATCTCCTCATCTTCTCTGTCTTCCGGTCATCTTCTCTCTGTCTTCTCCTCATCCCCTCTGTCCTCTTCTCTCTGTCATCTCCTCATCCTCTCTGTCTCCCAGTCATCTTCTGTCTTCTTTCTCTAATCCCAGTGGGGCCTATGGTCAGTCAGCCCCTGTGCTCAGTCCTCTTCTCTCTGTCTTCTCCTCATCCCCTCTGTCTCCCCGGTCATCTTCTCTCTGTCATCTCCTCATTCTTCTCTGTCTCCCGGTCATCTTCTCTCCGTCTTCTCCTCATCCCCTCTGTCTCCCGGTCATCTTCTCTCTGTCTTCTCCTCATCCCCTCTGTCTCCCAGTCATCTTCTCTCTGTCATCTCCTTATTCCCCTCTGTCTCCCGGTCATCTTCTCTCTGTCATCTCCTTATTCCTCTCTGTCTCCCAGTCCTCTTCTCTCTGTCATCTCCTCATCCCCTCTGTCTCGCAGTCCTCTTCTCTCTGTCATCTCCTCATCCCCTCTGTCTCGCAGTCCTCTTCTCTCTGTCATCTCCTCATCCCCTCTGTCTCGCAGTCCTCTTCTTTCTGTCATCTCCTCATCCCCTCTGTCTCGCAGTCCTCTTCTCTCTGTCATCTCCTCATCCCCTCTGTCTCGCAGTCCTCTTCTCTCTGTCATCTCCTCATCCCCTCTGTCTCGCAGTCCTCTTCTCTCTGTCATCTCCTCATCCCCTCTGTCTCGCAGTCCTCTTCTTTCTGTCATCTCCTCATCCCCTCTGTCTCCGTCATCTTCTCTGTCATCTCCTCATCCCCTCTGTCTCCGTCATCTCCTCATCCCCTCTGTCTCCGTCATCTTCTCTGTCTCCCAGTCATCTCTTCATCCCCTCTGTCTCGCAGTCCTCTTCTCTCTGTCATCTCCTCATCCCCTCTGTCTCCCAATTATCTCCTCACCCCCTCTGTCTCGCAGTCCTCTTCTCTCTGTCATCTCCTCATCCTCTCTGTCTCGCAGTCCTCTTCTCTCTGTCATATCCTTATTCCCCTCTGTCTCCCGGTCATCTTCTCTCTGTCATCTCCTCATCCCCTCTGTCTCGCAGTCCTCTTCTTTCTGTCATCTCCTCATCCCCTCTGTCTCCGTCATCTTCTCTGTCATCTCCTCATCCCCTCTGTCTCCGTCATCTCCTCATCCCCTCTGTCTCCGTCATCTTCTCTGTCTCCCAGTCATCTCTTCATCCCCTCTGTCTCGCAGTCCTCTTCTCTCTGTCATCTCCTCATCCCCTCTGTCTCCCAATTATCTCCTCACCCCCTCTGTCTCGCAGTCCTCTTCTCTCTGTCATCTCCTCATCCTCTCTGTCTCGCAGTCCTCTTCTCTCTGTCATATCCTTATTCCCCTCTGTCTCCCGGTCATCTTCTCTCTGTCATCTCCTCATCCCCTCTCTCTCCCAGTCTTCTTCTCTCTGTCATCTCCTCATTCTTCTCTGTCTCCCAGTCATCTCCTCATCCCCTCTGTCTCGCAGTCCTCTTCTCTCTGTCATCTCCTCATCCCCTCTGTCTCTCAGTCCTCTTCTCTCTGTCATCTCCTCATCCCCTCTTGTCTCCCAGTCATCTTCTCTCTGCCATCTCCTCATCCCCTCTGTCTCCCAGTCCTCTTCTCTCTGTCATCTCCTCATCCCCTCTGTCTCCCAGTCCTCTTCTCTCTGTCATCTCCTCATCCCTCTGTCTCCCAGTCCTCTTCTCTCTGTCATCTCCTTATTCCCCTCTGTCTCGCAGTCCTCTTCTCTCTGTCATCTCCTCATCCCCTCTGTCTCGCAGTCCTCTTCTCTCTGTCATCTCCTCATCCCTCTGTCTCCCAGTCATCTTCTCTCTGTCATCTCCTCATCCCCTCTGTCTCCCAGTCCTCTTCTCTCTGTCATCTCCTCATCCCCTCTGTCTCCGTCATCTTCTCTGTCATCTCCTCATCCCCTCTGTCTCCATCATCTTCTCTGTCATCTCCTCATCCCCTCTGTCTCCGTCATCTTCTCTCTGTCATCTCCTCATCCCCTCTGCTGTCTCCCAGTCCTCTTCTCTCTGTCATCTCCTCATCCCCTCTGTCTCCGTCATCTTCTCTGTCATCTCCTCATCCCCTCTGTCTCCCAGTCATCTTCTCTCTGTCATCTCCTCATCCCCTCTGTCTCCCAGTCCTCTTCTCTCTGTCATCTCCTCATCCCCTCTGTCTCCGTCATCTTCTCTGTCATCTCTTCATTCTTCTCTGTCTCCCAGTCATCTCCTCATCCCCTCTGTCTCCCGTCCTCTTCTCTCTGTCATCTCCTCATCCCCTCTGTCTCCCGTCCTCTTCTCTCTGTCATCTCCTCATCCCCTCTGTCTCCCAGTCCTCTTCTCTCTGTCATCTCCTCATCCCCTCTGTCTCCCGTCCTCTTCTCTCTGTCATCTCCTCATCCCCTCTGTCTCCCAGTCATCTTCTGTCTTCTTTCTCTGATTCCTGTAGGGCCTATGGTCAGTCGGCTCCTGTGCTCAGTCATCTCGTCGGTTTCTCTACCGTCCATTCTCTTCTGCACTCCCTCGGGTTCCTCTTGGTTGTCTCTGTCTTTTGCTTGTTCTTGTGAATATTGTGAATTCTTCAGAAAACCTTAAACCAGGTAGTGACACGATCCTGGACCACTTTACCTCATCACTGGATGCTGAATCCCCTGCTCTTTCAGTCTGTGTATAGACCGTACATTTGGGGAGGTGTCAGCACTACCCTGTGCACTCATTATCGGAGTGTCCATTACCAGGAGCCAAAAGCAGAATTCAGAATACAGCTCTGTTCACAGGACATAGTGGGCCATCTACAAGGCCTTGGGTCTGATGTCCTGTCTCACTCATGATTTGTCTTGCAGTTGGAGAAGCTTCCCCAAAGTGTATGCATGGAGGACAGCAACTCCCGTCTGGCTGATGTAAGTTGGGAGTATTAGTACTGAGCAGCCAATGTGATGAGGGCAGCACGGTGTCATAGAAAGACATAAAACATGTGAAGAACAACATGGCCGCCATTACACACTGACGAGCAGAAGGGTAACAATATTTAGAACTTCTGACTTTCAGACTCCATACCTCATCATCCACTACAGCTCCGGACGTGAGACTCCCATCATCCTACTTACAATCCTCTCGGCTATCTCATACATACATTGTACTTGTAACTATTTATTATATCATTAGTTCTGCAGATTCTTCTCATGTAACTGCATTGTTACTGTTCTGCTCGTCAGTGTAACTGCATTGCTACTGTTCTGCTCGTCAGTGTAACTGCATTGTTACTGTTCTGCTTGTCAGTGTAACTGCATTGTTACTGTTTTACCTGTCAGTGTAACTGCATTGTTACTGTTCTACCTGTCAGTGTAACTGCATTGTTACTGTTCTGCTCGTCAGTGTAACTGCATTGTTACTGTTCTGCCTGTCAGTGTAACTGCATTGTTACTGTTCTGCTCGTCAGTGTATCTATATTGTTACTGTTCTGCTTGTCAGTGTGACTGCATTGTTACTGTTCTCCTCGTAAGTTTACCTGCATTGTTACTGTTCTGCTCGTCAGTGTAACTGCATTGTTACTGTTCTGCCCGTCAGTGTAACTGCATTGTTACTGTTCTGCTCGTCAGTGTGACTGCATTGTTCCTTTTCTGCTCATCAGTGTAACTGCTTGTTACTGTTCTGCTCGTCAGTGTGACTGCATTGTTACTGTTCTGCTCGTCAGTGTGACTGCATTGTTACTGTTCTGCACGTCAGTGTGACTACTGTTCTGCTCCTGGTGGCGGTACAATCTCTTTCTTCTTGCATTACACCCTGTCCTCACATCCCCTCATAGCTCAGTGCGTTATTAGGTTGATTTCCAAGTCAAAGGTCACTGGTCCGAATCCAGGAGACGCCATGAAGAAGATTTCCCAAGAAAAGAGAACCCGCATCATCATCCAGCTCATCGACCGCGGTATCTCGGCAAAGAAAACCGCCAAACTGCATCATGTGAGGCCATGACGGCCGGAAGAATCGGACATGGCTCCAGCTTACAGAAAAGAACGAACAATAGAAGATCGGAGACGGGTGATTTGGAGACAAAAGTCAATAGACTGGGATCTAATGGGGGCAAATGGGCCTGGAAGAAACAAGGGAAAGAGGCTAAAGGATCGAGAGGCCGAAGGAACTGTCCGGTTCGGTGGAGGAAGCCTGAAGATACGGGGATGTCTCACAGCCAAAGGCGTTGGATACCAGGATGGATGGATGGTGGTGTCAATGCTGAGCTACATGTGAGTATCCTACCAGACGAGTTACTTCATACACCCCAATACTATGGGTATGACAAGGACGGCACAGTGTTCCAGTACTAGGACACCGAACCGAAGCATGCGGCGAGACTGGAGAAGGACTAGTTCAGTGACAATGAAGTAGAGACGCTGGATCGGCCCCCACAGTCCTCGGACCTCAACTCAATCCAA
Source organism: Rhinella marina (assembly GCA_900303285.1). NCBI lineage: Eukaryota > Metazoa > Chordata > Amphibia > Anura > Bufonidae > Rhinella > Rhinella marina. The sequence continues at coordinate 33,017 of ONZH01002936.1, forward strand.
CACTTGTGGGAAGAGGTGAAGAAAAAGCTGGATTAATACCCAAGTGAGGTGACCAGTATGACCAGCATGGACCGACACTGGGAACGTGGAGAAGAGACCTTGGGACAGATTTCTGTGGAGACTTGAATCTGATGAAGAGCATAACCAGAAGGACTCAGGCCGTGCTGAAAGCCAAAGGGGGATTCACAATATACTAACAAAATAATAACAATTAACATGCAGTTACACTGACGAGCAGAAAAGCAACAATGCAGTTACACTGACGAGCAGAACAGTAACAATGTAGATACACTGACGAGAAGAACAGTAACAATGCAGTTACACTGACGAGCAGAACAGTAACAATGCGGATACACTGACGAGCAGAACAGTAACAATGCAGTTACACTGACGAGCAGAACAGTAACAATGCGGATACACTGACGAGCAGAACAGTAACAATGCAGTTACACTGACAGGCAGAACAGTAACAATGTAGTTACACTGACGGGCAGAACAGTAACAATGCAGTTACACTGACAGGCAGAACAGTAACATTGCAGTTACACTGATGAGCAGAACAGTTACAATGCAGTTACACTGACGAGCAGAACAGGAACAATGTAGTTACTGACGAGCATAAAAGTAACAATGCAGTTACACTGACAGGCAGAACAGTAACAATGCAGTTACACTGACAGGCAGAACAGTAACAATACAGTTACACTGACAGGCAGCACAGTAACAATGCAGTTACACTGACTAGCAGAACAGTAACAATGCAGTTACACTGATGAGCAGAACAGTAACAATGCAGTTACACTGACAGGCAGAACAGTAACAATGCAGTTACACTGACAGGCAGAACAGTAACATTGCAGTTACACGGACGAGCAGAACAGTAGCAATGCGGATACACTGACGAGCAGAACAGTAACAATGTAGATACACTGACAGGCAGAACAGTAACAATGCAGTTACACTGATGAGCAGAACAGTAACAATGTATATACACTGACGAGCAAAACAGTAATAATGCAGTTACACTGACAGGCAGAACAGTAACAATGCAGTTACACTGACGGGCAGAACAGTAACATTGCAGTTACACTGACGAGCAGAACAGTAGCAATGCGGATACACTGATTAGCAGAACAGTAGCAATGCGGATACACTGACTAGCAGAACAGTAACAATGCAGTTACACTGACAGGCAGAACAGTAACAATGCAGTTACACTGACAGGCAGAACAGTAACATTGCAGTTACACGGACGAGCAGAACAGTAGCAATGCGGATACACTGACGAGCAGAACAGTAACAATGTAGATACACTGACAGGCAGAACAGTAACAATGCAGTTACACTGATGAGCAGAACAGTAACAATGTATATACACTGACGAGCAAAACAGTAATAATGCAGTTACACTGACAGGCAGAACAGTAACAATGCAGTTACACTGACGGGCAGAACAGTAACATTGCAGTTACACTGACGAGCAGAACAGTAGCAATGCGGATACACTGATTAGCAGAACAGTAGCAATGCGGATACACTGACGAGCAGAACAGTTACAATGCAGTTACACTGACGAGCAGAACAGGAACAATGTAGTTACTGACGAGCATAAAAGTAACAATGCAGTTACACTGACGGGCAGAACAGTAACAATGCAGTTACACTGACAGGCAGAACAGTAACAATGATATATTATAAATAGTTACAAGTACAATGTATGTATGAGATAGCCGAGAGGATTGTAAGTAGGATGATGGGAGTCTCACGTCCGGAGCTGTAGTGGATGGTGAGATATGGAGCCTGAGAGTCAGAAGTTCTAAACATTCTTACCCTTCTGCTCATCAGTGTACCTCTTACACATCTGGTATAATAAGATCCAGCAGAGGAGAGAAGCGGCAAAAGAATGCCCCCAGCAATACCGGATCAGAGGGATCCCCTCAGAGATAAGTGGTCGTCAGTGATAAATTTTCCTGTAGTATAAGGTGTGTGGATCACATGTCATTATATTGGTGATGTCATCAGCAGAGGGCGGGGCTGTGACTACCTCTCAGACAGGATATACAGGCAGGTTGTCAGCAGTAATAGATGTTCCTGTAGTATAAGGTGTGTGATCTCATGTCTGATCACATGTCATTATATTGGTGATGTTATCAGCAGAGGGCGGGGCTGTGACTACCTCTCAGACAGGATATACAGGCAGGTTGTCAGCAGTAATAGATGTTCCTGTAGTATAAGGTGTGTGGATCTCATGTCTGATCACATGTCATTATATCAGTGATGTCATCAGCAGGAGGTGGGGCTGTGACTACCTCTCATCTGATCACAGTGTAATCTTGTGTGACAGGAGGGCAGTGATCCGGTGCCGGTTTCATGCTCAGCTGTAGATCTCGGTTCCTGGGAGCCTGGTGAGCGAATACCACAAATGGGCGTGATCTCCAGAACCGAGTCACAAATAATTATGTCTCCCAGGTAATTTCTTCTGATGGCTGTATATATTATATGGATACAGTATAGAGACGTTAGGTGTAGATGGGGTCAGTATTACAGGGTAGGTGGGTACAGTATAGATGAGGTAAGTGTTGGGGGTAGGTCAGTACGGTATAAATAGGGTCGTGTTAGGGGTAGGTGGGTACGGTGTAGATGGGGTCAATATTAGGGTGTAGGTTGGTACATCGTAGATGGGGTCAGTATTACAAGGTCGGTGGGTACGGTGTAGATGGGGTCAGTATTAGGGGTAGGTGGGTACGGTGTAGATGGGGTCAGTATTAGAGGGTAGGTGGGAACGGTGTAGATGGGGTCAATATTAGGGGGTAGGTTGGTACAGTGTAGATGGGGTCAGTATTACAGGGTCGGTGGGTACGGTGTAGATGGGGTCAGTATTAGGGGTAGGTGGGTATGGTGTAGATGGGGTCAATATTAGGGGGTAGGTGGGTACAGTGTAGATGGGGTCATTATTACATGATAGGTGGGTACGGTGTAGATGGGGTCAGTATTACAGGGTAGGTGGGTACGGTGTAGATGGGGTCATTATTAGGGGGTAGGTGGGTACGGTGTAGATGGGGTCAGTATTAGGGGTAGGTGGGTACGGTGTAGATGGGGTCAGTATTACAGGGTAGGTGGGTACGGTGTAGATGGGGTCAGTATTACAGGGTAGGTGGGTACGGTGTAGATGGGGTCAGTATTACAGGGTAGGTGGGTACGGTGTAGATGGGGTCAGTATTACAGGGGTAGGTGGGTACGGTGTAGATGGGGTCAGTATTACAGGGTAGGTGGGTACGGTGTAGATGGGGTCAATATTAGGGGGTAGGTGGGTATGGTGAAGATGGGGTAAGTATTAGAGGGTAGGTGGGTATGGTGTAGATGGGGTCATATTAGGGGGTAGGTGG
>ONZH01002937.1:0-73647 GCA_900303285.1 Rhinella marina
AGTCACAGACTGATGCTGAAGTTGCCGCAACTTCAAATTACATGCAATTCTGCTGAGTTGAATTTTTTTTTTTTTTTTTTTTTTTTGCTTTTCTGAAGTCAAGGTAATTTGCAAGTTACATTGTGACCCTATTGAGTTCAGTGCTTGTACTGCTACACAGTAATCATTAGTTGCACAATGGGTATCACTGCCAAGATCGACATGTAGCCCTAGCCTTAAAGCCATTCTTCAATTCACAATAAATGAATATTAAATAGTTAAAACACCAGGTGACTTCCTTTTTAATATGCCTGGCTGTTCCTCCAATTCCCAGTTCCTTCTTCACACATACTGTGCATTGGCAGTCTGAGACACTTTCCCCTCCTCCTAGTTGGATGGCCTAGTCATTAGGAGATTGGATGTGTAAGACCTCTTGATGGACTACAAAAAAAGTTTAAAAAAATCATGCAAATAAAATGTAGCTTGTTTTTTACCTTTATTATTGAAAAAAACTATAAAAAATAAAGAAACTATACACAATTGTCATGTCCAGATACACACTATAAAATTAAGTTGTATATCCCACATGGTGAAGAAAACAAAAACAATGCTAGAATTGCTGAAGTTTTCTTTCTTTTTTTTGTCATCTTCACTTCTATGGGGCTGAGCTGCTTCTAGGCCACGTGACAGATGACAGATGAACATGTCATCACTGGCCTCGGAAAATCTTTGAGAAGACCGCAACACTCAAACATCTTACCGGCGGCGGTCAGGGCGTCCGACCCCCACTGATCAGATACCAATGACCTATCCAGAGGATAGAAAAACTCCTTTAATGTGACATCTCTGTGTGCAGTTTCCCTGTACATCACATTGTCCTTGTACTGTGACATCACTTTTTTTTTAAGTTCTGTAAAACACTGAGTAAATTATTGTATTGCATTGCATTGGGAAGACAAAAATAACCATGTGATTTTTTTTGCTCATGCAGCTTAAAATGGTCAATGCTTTGCACCCGCTAATATTAGATATCATTTTCTACATTCACAATTCCTCTTGCTATTTCTTTTTATTACAGTTATGGAAGAATACTTGACTAAAATCTGACAATTTGCTATAGGGGCAATGTAGTATTACACATGGGATGATTGCTCATTTATGTAATACATGGTGATGGGAATCCACCAGAATGAAAGCTTCCGTGCTCTGGCTCATTAAGGGGGTATTGACTGCAGACTAATCTATAACATCCATATAGAACATAATTGGACATATAGATAGCTCCATTCTTTGCACTGATGTATTGTCCATTGGTATTGCCTTTTTATGTTCAGCAAGATAACTATACACAGTCTTGTAACAGCTCTTAGAAATTTGCACTCATCATCTGGCAAACATTTACAATGATACAGCATACATGATAAGAAAATATCTTCAGTTTACCTATTGCTGTACAAGATTACAGTATGGGCAGATTTACGAAATTTTCACACCAAAAAGAACGCTTGTACAGTAGCCCATAATGTATGTGTTGTTTATCGTAGAGGCAGAAGCACCTAATACGACCATACATAATGCCATCTCCTCTACATGCCTAACTCCCTATCATCGTATCTACTCGAAAGTCCTGCATGCCTTACTCTATGTAAAGATATCTTGTTAGTGCATAAAGCTATTCACTGTAATGCTAGCATCCTGTGAGTCTTAAAGTACGACCTGATTAAGGCTTTTAAACACTACTGCCTGAGTCACATAATCACATAAACCCATGTATCTACAGAAAATATCTTCAGCTTTAACCTCATTGTGCTCTCTCAGGCCTCTTCACACTGACTAATAGTTATCCACCAAGGCATTAATGCTACGGCAGCAGAGTAGAGCAGCTGTATTATTTACATAATCAGAGATACTCACATGTATTTTCCCACACAATCAGAAAAAAACTCGCTAGTGTCAGTTGTTCGCGTCGTGTCCAGCGTGCCATCAAGCACTGATCCTATCTAGTGAGCCCCACTCATGTGAACATCCGTTGATCTTACTGTCGGCTACAAAACAGAGCGCAGGTAATGAGGGAGGAAAGAACGCCTTCTTCTATAAGAGAGTGCGTTGCCCAGACAGCCTTTCATATATACATACGATATGAAATTCCGAGATCATGTCTCCCCATCCCTGACATGACTACTCTATGTCTTCAATCTGACATCACCCAGGCTCATGATTCGAACACATCATCTGTTTCGTCATCTCTAGTAATGAGCTCCTGGTCAATCCTGCATACTCCACACCCTGTAACTCACAGAAAAACTGAGAGCCCGTATGCACCCCAGCCTGGATTTAGAAACCATCATTGACAACTCCCCAAACACATGAGGTCACCAAGATAATTACAAAAACTCCGTGCCGACTTTAGACATGACATATACCCAACAGCTGCAAGAGATCTTACTAGCGACGCGAGGTTTGAGAATGGCTCATAAAAAATGGCCTTATCATAGCTATAAATCTGTGCCTGCACTCTGCGTATGGGGAATGCACTTCAGTTTATAACAAACCTTTAATTTATCGAGAAGACTACGCCTTGCAAATATCCCCCAAAAACCAGGAGCAGCCCATAATTACTGTAGGTTGACAGTCCTTTAAATCTGGTCTCGCAACCCACCTTCAACATTCACTGTAGCTGCAATGCCACATCCACTATGCTCCTGACAATTGCCTATCAGCCAGTATGACTCTATACTCGAGACGGCATTGATCATATGAAAATAAAATGTAAATGATATATAAAGTAAGAGTAATACAAAACAAAATTAAAAACAAAATCCCATAAAATCATCGTGACTCCAGATTGCTGTCTACAAGTTTCGAATACGCTTCCTTAGATAGGCTGCACTACCTGGTAATCAAGCAAAGCTGGTTTCTCTAGCATAACACTTCTGCAAGTCAAATCCATCACTGTCACGCTCTTTCCGTGCTGTGCGTGTCTCGCCTTTTCACCAATGCAATTGGTTGTCTCGACCATACACTGTTTTCCTGAGACTAGCAAGCCACATACTATGATAGTGAGCTTTACACTCTACGTAACATAGACTGCATTGTCCGTGCTACTTCTTAGAAATATTTAGCTGCAACTTACTTATGAGGTCATTGTCTCTGATATGTCACGATTATGCAACTTTCATCTTGCATCATTGATTTAGACGACTTACCTATGGCGATAGGCCCAGACAGGGAATTACAATGGTAATGTTACAATTATAAAACACTTTTACACAATGCATGGCTCAAATTTTGTGGTCCCTATTGCTGAGAAAACAGAGGTCCACGTAACTTTCCTTATGTTCAATTAGAGCAATCAAAACATCTTTCTGAATGCAGAATATTTAAGAGGGTGTATTGCACTTTACTCCACAAAAACATATCCGACTGATCCTAAAAGCCTCCTACCTCCCAAGTAGCCGCTTCCAAAAGAGCTACCCTACACAGGTTCTAGTCTTCTAGTAGTCATCCAACATTTGCAGCAGTGCCTTTCTATGGGCAGGCATTTTGCCACAGCTGTCCTCACTACCAGGGCAAAGCAGCCGCACCTATATTTTTATAACGTTTACATAACAAGATCTCAATTAAGCAGGACCTTTCAGTGTGGCATCTACTTACTGTTCAGGAATTTAATGGCGCCTCTTGCTTGCTGGCAGGAGCTCTCAAAATACATTCTAATCCCAGAATACCCATTTAGAGAGTCTTTACAGATGCCAAAGCCAAAGAAAAAAAAAGAACATCACCTAAGAAAACCTGCATCCCAAAAACAACCTCCAGACACAGTATATTGTGGGGCTACTTCCGTAAAAGCTGTTTGCTGTAACGCACTTCCGTCCTCTCGTCATCTATGTGCTCAGTTCATGGTCACCATTGCTCCATAATCTGACATGTCTGGAGCTTATCCCATAGTGGTCCGTCGGCTCGCAGTGGTGATCTCGGGGGGACCGAAAGTAGAAGATAGACGCAGTATTTCTGGTCAAGTACAATATTTGTTGTGATATACGTCCTTGGAATGGGTCTATTTCATCCTCTCTCCCATGTCCTCGCACGTACGCCGCACATTTATCCTTCGTTGCCCTGAGCTAAATCTCTGGCTTAAGGAAAATAGTCCAGAGACGTCATTGATTTATCAGGATGACCGATATTCTCTGCACTTTCTGGCTCACATCCGCGAGCCAGTCCGGCCAACTAGCCAAGTCACCCACCATGCCATTTCAATCACACTCAAGCAGTGACATATGTGGGCAAAACAAGCATGTTATTTAAAAAAAATATATACACGCAGCTAAAAATGGTCAATTCTTACTTAGGTTTTAAGATTGTATAAGTAAAAATTTATGGTTTATGTAGAAGTTGCTCAAGAGATGTGATTTTGGTTTTTCTGTCTTCCGGAATCAAATATGATAAATGCCCTAAGAGTACTAAAGACTTTTACTATGGTAATCTGGATTAATCCAGAAAGAGTTCACTTATGATGTTAATAGTTTCTTTCCACCGTCTGAGAGCTTCGGCCATGTAAATCCTGTTTGTCTTTGGTAAGCAAGAAAGGAATACCTAATGAAGACAAGATCAAAATGCCTGTAACTTTATGTAGTATCTCAGAAATGTGTAATTGATTACAATCAAGGAAATCGCTCCACGGACAAAAAACAATTAAATTGGCCCACCCTGCTGATTACCTTAAAGCATCCCATACTATTGGTAAATTAGCATACAGGAAAACATTTGTTTGCATTCTCTCCATTTATATTATGATAATGCAGCTTGCAAGCGCAGTGCTACATACATTCATGAAATGCTGTCAAAGGAGATGTTCCTTTTCTCATCTCCAGTACCATTAATAGCTTGACTCTTCTGCTTGAAGAATAGATAGCACTTAATATTGATCGTTAACAAGTACAATGTGGCAATTACTGGCCGACACCTCCTGTGTCATCAACAGATTGACGGAATAAGAGCAGCCTTAGACATAGCCATGAATGGAATTAAAGCTGGCTATACTCCAACATTTCCATGGTTACATAAAGTCTCTTTCAAAGAGCACCTTTGCCAGGAAAGTAGCTTCGTACGATCCTCTTAGTGTCATGAATGTTTGTAAAGAACTATATCATCCACCAAATACACTTTATGCACTTGGAAACCGTTTTTCTATTAATGTGTCTACTGTATACATGAGCCGTTATCTTGAGGTGAGCGTTTCAGCTAGAATTTGCCGTAACGGTGTAAGAGCATCCATACGACCTACCACTTCCGATCCTATTACCATACCTGGCTCCGATGGCTCGATGTCACAAACAAGGAACAGGGAATACAGGATCCTCATAGCACAGTCATCACCACTCTAGGTCTATTGGAGGCCATGCGGCCTCAAGGAGCCTCTAGTGCAGCAGCCTCTAAGACTCTGTCCACACTGTCCTACCTGTGTCAGTTAATGGAATGGGAAGGAGTACATTCTCATTTCTTGGTTAAGGAAATTGTTCAGGGCTGGAAAAAATCCTCCTTTACAAAAACAAATGCAGTATAATTTTCCCCGCCATTTTGAATCAACTACTACTAGCTCTCCCAGGTGTCTGATTGTGCTGATTTTTCCAAAATACTACTTTTTTTTTCGTTCTGCATTTACCCTTTTGTTTTTTCTGGGCTTTTTGAATTAATATCACAACGGACCGCTTTACAAGGCGGTTTACAAAAAGATGATGTCCTCCTATTTTCTGAATCCATTCTTGTTTGGCTCCCAAAATCCAAAACGGATCAGCAGGGAAATGGCCATATTGTCCCGTTATACGCTATTGGAGGCAGTTGCTGCCCTGTTTATAACTTCTGTCAATACCTAAGTATCAGACCCCCAACAAAAGGCTCACTATTTATTCACCCGGACGCCTCAGCTCTTCCCTTATATCAATTCCGCCACATTCTGGCCGCCTGCTGTAGCCGAGCAGAGCTGTCAAGATGCCTTTTCAGTACACATTCTTTTCGGATAGGAGCTGCCACCATGGTTTTCCTATACAGTTTCTCTGAAGTAGAGATTAAAAAAAAATAAAAATGTGGTTGGAAATCTAACCGATACAAACCCTATAAGTCCCAAGCTTTTGTAATGTTAGGAACACCGCTGTTTTCTGGTGTGGATTGTGGGAAATTATTTGATGTACTGGACCAGCAAGCGAGCAGCTGTGAGGCCTTATGGCCACGCCTTAGGATTCCTCTGCCTCAAGTACAGGTGAGATGGAGGGGCATCAGGGGGACTCCATTAGTCCCAGATTTACCTAGAAGTAACCCACATACAGAATCTTTGTCCTTCCCCCTTTATTCTCATTTTACATGCCGGGGTGAATAAGAAGCAGATACACAATAAGAAGCAGATTTAGCCAGATGTTGTGTCCTAGTTAATGGCGTTTCACTGGTTTGTAATAACAAGTATTGTGTTTGCTATTGCCTGTATGTGATGCACCCAATTCGGCGGTCATGCCTGGGCTTGTTTAGGCCGCATCCTGCGAGAGTGGACTGCGGTACACGGAGCCATCCAGCAACAGGTAACCCCTTGCAGTTTACTGCCTGGGACAATTGCCCACCAGCTCTACACCATTTCTTGCCACTAGTAGTGGGTCAGTAGTGGGATGATAAATGTTTCACATGGAATACCCTGACTTCACTAGATGCTGATAGAGCTTTAGGGGGAATGAAAGTCATGATTAAGGGGAATCCCAACTTGATATATTAGGTCAAGATAAGGTATTTTACAAACAGACAAGCCCTTTAAGGTCACCTGCGGACAATGGTAAACAGCACTTGTTGTACTACCATCGATTATTACCTGTGACCTGATATAATATCTGAATACATCTCAGCTCTGTTCATCCGCAGTCCACTCGTTCCTCAGACCTGTCATTCATCCATTCCTGCATATGATATTATCTCCCACTTAGTATTCGTCAGTCAAGTAATAGCGCACTCCATTTATAAGACCCTCTGATGAATGCCATGCAGAAAATAATCACCTATTTTGTACAAATCACTCCAGTAGAGTTCTCATAAGGTCATCGAATTCAGAAATGTAAAATATGCCCATAGATTGCAAGCTCACAGGCTATATTCATCAATTCTAAAGAAAACACGATGTTTATTGTGACAAGGTTACACATTCTCCATGAAATACCTAGAACAAAAAGTTAAATTACAAAAAGTTCACAGAAAAGCAAAACAACATTGCCACAATACATATGCATATCCTAAATTACAGCAATATAGCTGATTTGACATGTTAACCCCTTCCTGACACTGCGATTTACCCTTTTTTTTATTTTGTTTTTTAACTCACTGTCTTTTTTTTTTTTCCTTTCACATAGATATGTTAGGACTTATTGTTTTGTCAGACAAGTTTTGTTTTCTAATGACACCATCTTATATTCCATATGATGTAGGCGGAAGCTAGAAAAAAAATCTAAACGGAGTGTAAAAAAACACAATCTCATCTTGTTTTTACGCTGTTCCCTATGCAGTAAGAATGACATGTTATCGTTGTTCTGCGAATTAGTACAATTAGTGTTAGTGCAATACCATATTTATATAGTTTTCATTGTTTTAAAATACAAAAATAAAAACATATGTATATATATTTTTTTTGCATCACCAATTTCTGATCCCATAACTTTTTTATATTTACGTCTGTGGAGCTGTGTGAAGACTCATTTTTGTGGGGTGATACCATTTTGGGGTATGTGTAACTTTTTGATCACCTTTTATTCAATTTTTTGGAAAGTGAAGCATCTAAAAATGGCCTATCAGCCATTTAGATTTTTTTCCCCCATGTGATAAAAACTTTTATATTTTACTAGTTTTGTTCTTTCGTGAGGCGGTGATACTTATGATTCTTTTTATTGTTTATTTATAAAATGGGGTAAGGGGTGATTAGACATTTTATATTTGTAATTTTTTTTTTCATATTTTAAAGCTTTTTTTAAACTTGTTTTTCACAATTATTTAAAGTTCCAATAGGTGACTTTAACATGTGATTGTCTGGTCACTTATCCCATAGACTGCAATGATTTAGCATTGTAGTCTATGGGACAATCACTAAGGGTGTCATTTATGAATAGATATATGCCCTGTCTCATTTATCATTTTTATGCCTGTTTTAATTAGTTTAACTATAAAGCCGAGTGGACTCGGCATGCATGTTGGCACCTGCATCCCTGTATTAGTGGAGGCCTTTGAAGCACCATAAATGGCAAAAGGCAGAAGGGACCCAGCATGCATGTGGAACCAACACCCCCTGATTATACGTAAGCCAAGGTTGGCACATAACAGGTAGGAGATAGTGTTAGGTTCCCGTCCTACAGAGATCACCTTGATGATTTGGTGGACGGGCCCAGATAATTTTGTACAAAACATATTTGCCAAGAATCTCTAATTTACTAAACAAGCATAGCATTAGCTCCAGAATACCTCATATCACTATGGCATTTTGTGCTTTATCTGGTTGGCAGTGTGCCGTTGCATTGTATGTATTTTCCTTTCCTTATGCCTGTTTTAGCCTTAGAAAATTATCTAAATCTATGCCAGCAAGGTAGCTGGTGTGGATTTGGGCCGATGGTGGATGCGCCTAAGTTATGTAAAGGCCGGCGCCTCAACATAACTTAGGCACATCAAGAACCAGGCAAAGCGTATTAAGACCAGCGTTTTAATAAATGACCCCATAAGTTCCTATCAAGCTGAACCACAGGAAACTTGCTATGGCAGGCCTCAGAGCCTTCAGAAAGCACACAGCTGCTATAGTCATCAAATGGCTCCCACAATCTTTTAACTGACCACTCAAATGCTGAGGTCACAATTGACAACTGTATCTGAGAGGTTAAAAGTTCATAATTGGCATTGTCACCAAACAGTGACTCGGGCCGGATTATAATTGGAGCATTTGGAGCTACTGCTCCAGGCCCCGGCTCCAATGATTTCAGGGGGGCCCCGCGCCAGAAGTCCTCCTTTTTTACAGTTGGGGCGCAGGAAGCAATGAGCGCTTCCATCAATACAGGTGACAGTGCAGCGTGGGCAGTGAAGACAGAAGAGCGCCGGACCCGGAGCTGCCTAGAAGTAAGTTTTTTTATTTTTTTTTTTATGGGGGCACAGTGGGCTGAACTGAGGTCTGAATGGGGCACTATAGGATGATGTGATGTCTATGGGGGCACTATAGGGTGATCTGAGGTCTGAAGGGGGCACTATAGGGTGATCTGAGGTCTGAAGGGGCACTATAGGGTGATCTGAGGTCTGAAGGGGGCACTATAGGGTGATCCGAGGTCTGAAGGGGGCACTATAGGGTGATATGAGGTCTGAAGGGGGCACTATGTGCTGATCTGATGTCTGATGGGGGCACTGTGGGCTGATCTGAGGTCTGAAGGGGGCACTGTGGGCTGATCTGAGGTCTGAAGAGGGCACTGTGGGCTGATCTGATGTCTGATGGGGGCACTATAGGGTGATCTGAGGTCTGAAGGGGGCACTATAGGGTGATCTGAGGTCTGGAGGGGGCCCTATGGGCTGATCTGAGGTCTGATGGGGGCACTACAGTGGACATCCACTACAATGCCTTGTAGGACTGGTTCAGTTGAATATAATGATGCAGCAGCAGGATAACAGTAAAAGTGGGTAATCTATGATGTCTTTGTGGTAGAGAGAAGATGGGGCTGAAAGAAGTGTCATGGCGGTGTGGGCCAAATAGAGAAGATGAGAAAAGAGAAGATCTACATCAGGAAGACGTCACTGGATTTAAGAGGTATGTGCTGCTGTATCATCTGGTATGTCTGGTGCTGGTGAATGTAATGTAATGTCCAACTGGCTGCAGTGGACACATACCATACACTTACACATCAGTGTGCACATCACCAAAAAGAGGAAAAAAATTTCCTCATGACTGTGGTGATGCTGCCAGCGCTGTGCTCCCTCTGGCTCATGTCTTATTGTATGTGGAGTGTCAGCTCCAGAACAAACAAGCACTCCAGCCCCAGCACAGCTCAGCTTAAGGTTTTCCTCTTTTTTTTTTTCTTTTGCCAGGCACTTACTGGACGAGGGGCGTGGTTTAGCAGATTGTGGGTGTGGTTTAGCAGGTTGTGGGTGTGGTCGAGAATGTCCTCCTTTTTTAGATGAAGCAGGTGGCCACCCTACCCCCCGCTCCCCTTTTGCCACCCCCCCGCTGTCGGTGGTACAGTGGAGCATGGGAGCTTTGCACTCCCGTGCTCCGCTGTCTCCTATCTCACTGGCTACTTCCGCCAGTGAGATAGTCGCATCCGTCTGACCCGGGTCACCACAGCCCCGGATAGGCCAGAGCCAGAGCCTATCCGGAGCTGCGGGCAACAGAGCAGACGGACGCGATGACGTCATTTTTATATAAATAGTCAACTGGCTGTTTCCAGTTGGGGTGCATCTTTTCAGTCAGTCAGCACTGATTGGACAGTATCAGCGACCTCCACCCACCCAACTGGTAACATCTCGTTGATATTTTTTCAAAGGCTATATTCAGATCACTATTAGCCCTTCAATGGGCTTTCCGTTCAAGGGTTACATTTAAATTCTTGAAACTAGATTCAAACATAACCCTCAACGGAACTTTGTTACATTGTTCTGGAGGGCCTTGCGTAAGTTGCGGCGAGGGGGGGGGGGCATCATAAATTTTGTGCTCCATACTGCTGGTAGCCTTAATCTGGCCCTGAAAAACTCAGTGGTTATGGCACCCACTCAATCCCTGAGTGGGCGCCATTTTCAAAGACCCGACATCCACTATACATGTACAGCAGATGTTTGGAAGAGATTTAAGGGGGATCTGTCAGGTGGACATCCACTACAATGCCTTGTAGGACTGGTTCAGCTGAATATAATGATGCCTTGCGCCAAGTCAGACATGGAAATGCCACTCCATTCGTCACTATTGAAGTTCTGAAAATAGTGGAGCGTTAAGATGAATGGAACAGCTATGTGTATGCTTGACCTGCCTCTCTGTTCATTTCAATGTGCCTCGAGGAGTACGGGGTAGCTGTTCTTGTAATATGCCCAATCCTGTGGACAGGAGATACCATAACTTTTAACAACCAGAATATATTCAGCTTCTTGAGTAGCTTCATCAGATAGTATCCATCAATGCATTAAGAAAAAGAACACATATAATTGCTTTCATGGTAAAAATTGTAATTAGCAGAGACGACTGTGTAGGGATCATAGCTGGAACACATGAAAAGAAGTAGAAACTCTTTGAAACCGGTACGGTACGAACAGCAACTAAAATTGTCATGCATGACTTGTCTAGCAGTTCCAAACAAATTAGTAGATGCCACTAACATACGGTTTTAATATAAGCGTTTTAATTTTCTGTTTTAGATGTGCCATAAATGAGCTCCAGTCCATTATCTCCACTGTAATATCAAACTGTTTAAGACTCAGATGTACAAGGGTACTAAAGTTGGCTATTACCAATATAAATACCCTGATTAAAGCCTATGATAATCTTGGCTTGTAAACCAACACTCCGTCAGTTCAATAAAACAAATCCCCAGATGTGCGGAGCTCTACAAGAGGGTTCCTCAGTGCCTCTGCCAGACCGAATCTTTAACAAATGGTAGGTATCGAATCACAACAGAGCAATATGTATTTCACAAACAAACCAGGATAAAAGCTTTGTACTCAATTTATGCAAAATTTTCAGAGCATTTCCTAACAGGGGACCTATTAACTGCAGCGTAGAGAAACCCGATGGGCCAGTGTGCGTTGGACAGGGAGGACTCCTCAAAGGTTTCATTGCAAAACTGGACTTATGAGTGACACCTTATTATAGCAAACGGGGGACGCAATCTCTGTGTGAGTGATGTTCTCAATAATCAGCTGTCATTCAGGCTGCAGACCGTTTCTTGTGCTCGGTCACGTAGTTGGAAACCTTATGGGAGCCATGCAGGTTCTTGTGACTATTATGGAAATGGAAGAAATTTTCTGAATCGTATTTTGCATATCAATAGGAGTTGCAATTTTAATTATAGACTAGTGACACCTTGAAAGCCCCCCATACAATTGAGAACATAATAAATGACACAGAAATATAAGATGGATGAAGTATTCTGACATGAAAATGTATTTATTGGAATTATGTTACAGAGTGGATTGTCAGCACCCTGTTGAGAATTATGGGAAGTCAGTGTTTATAGAGATTTATTTTACATACAATAGATGCATTGTAAAAATACATTTTTGAAATTTTTCAAAAATTGTGTTTCCACTTTCTTTGCCGGCAAGCCACCCATTGCTGCCCAGCTGATGTCACGTCCATGACATCACACACCCATAGTAGCCAATCATGGCATGGCCTTGTGTCCAAAGAGACGTTCCATGATTGGCTGTCATAGTCATATGATGTAAAGCTTTAATAGATGTGACATTACTACTTGGAAAGTCAAAACATTACTGCTTGGCAGAAGAAATATACTCACGCTGTCCCCAATAGGGCTCACAAGTTCCCTATCAGCATATCTTTGGAGTGTGGGAGGAAACGGGAGTACTCGGAGAAAACCAACATAGACACAGTGAGAACATACAAACTCATTGCAGATGTTGGCTCCCTTTATGTATGCTTCCTGTTTGATGCTGCTGGTAACCTACTGTACTCTACCCATGCATCATTATAAATGATCAATTGAAGCAAGAGGAGCATGTCAGTAGAGAGCTCAGTGGAACAGCTGAGGTCTTAGAGCGAAGGAGCAGGGAGCCAATGCCAGGAAGCAATTAAGTATGCTTCCCTTTGCAGGTATGCCCAGGAAATGGGGTTTGCCAAACCTTTCCCCTGAAGGTGGACAACTCCTTTAAACCTAGCACGGGCGGAGCTACCATGTTAGTAGCCATAATAGCAAAGGCTCAGGCTGTAATGTATGACGTCATCACACAGCACCTGCTGGGGAGAACGGGATGTGCTCCATTCATTGGGGGAATTTGACTGGATGAGTATTAGAGTTTTCTATTTTATTTTATTAACATGACAGGGGCTTCACTAATGGAAGGGGACACTAATAGGGAGCACTACTGTGAGGGGGGACTAAGGGAGAATACGACTGTATGGGTACTCTAAAGGGTGAACACTACTGTGTTGGGGCACTAAGGGGGCAAAACTACTCTAAAGAGAGCATAACTACTGTGAAATGAGCACTAAGGGGGCATAACTACTGTGTGGTGGTACTAAGGGGACATAGCTACTGTCTGGGGGCACTAATGGGACATAACTACTGTGTGGGACACTAAGGCAGAATAACCACTGAGTGGGTGAAGGACTTGTATGGTGAACGTGGCTGGTCTTGATTAGCTGTGGGAGCAGGGGAGTAGCTATAGGGGAAGCAGGGGAAGCGACTGCTTTGGGGCCCAAACTCAAAAGAGGCCACCCAGGAGGAGGACTAAAGGATTTTACTGTCAGGGCCCCCTCAACTGTAGTATAAAATTACATTATATACAGAGACACTGTAGGAAATGGACTGAGTGGCTGCCAGGCCTCGTCTACAAGAGCGATCTTGACTAGCCACAAGAGTGGAGGGTTGCACAGGAGGAGGGAGGTCACAAAGAAGTTGCTGCTGGGGGAGGCCTGATCAAAAATATGCTGTGGGGCCCATTCATTTCTAGTTAAAACACTGTGTGGGAGGGAAGTTATTTGGGGGAGGGGGGCGTTCACAAATTTGCTATGGGGCTCAGCCATTTCTCATAATGCCCCTGGAACCTAGGACCCCACCTCTGCAAGGTACTGTACTAGAACTAGCCTCAGAGCCACCATTTCCACCCTTTCAATTAGAGATGAGCGAATCATTCAAAAAATTATTCACCGAAGTTTTCCTAAGATTCGTATATTCGACAAATAGATTCGTTGTATTTGCGTAAAAAATATACGTTATTATGTGCTATTAGTGAACATTCGCGCACTAATAACAAACGTACAGTTAAAAAATGTACGCAACTTCTTAGAAGACGTACGCATGAGTGTACAAATAGCTTACGAATCCTCAGCATACTATTGTCTACGCGATTATGTAATACGCAGGCTCGTACAACAAGTGGCCGCGGCGTGCACTCCTCAGAGGCAGAGAGAATATTCGAAAATGGCATCCAGACGATCCTCATCATTTAGCTCTGCTGCACAGCTGGAATACATAGTCCGGCTGATGGACCGCCAGGATTACGATTTACGATGGCACACACCGCCACCCAAACAGCATAAAAAGGAGATGATCCAGCGGGTAATCCGAGGCTTGCGCCATCGTTTTGACACCTTGCAGACCCCGGGCCAGATCCAGTGTAAATGGTCAGATCTGAAATCGCCCCCCGGAGGCAGTATGTATATTTGAGGTAGAACAAGTAAGGTGCTGTCTATCCGGCTATGGGCATAGTACAACCATCCACAATACTATAAAGTGAATATGAGGACACATTGCGGTACCTGTAAAGAAATACTTGCTGAAATGTAAAAACATTAGTGCAAACAATCCAGTGCAAACAATATAGTGCAAATAAATAGGTAGGTAATGTAAACGTTTAAGTCTCTTTTCTTCTTTCTGACGCTTGTCATAGAACTGGAGCAGAGTCCCAAACTGAGTTGCAATTTGTAATCCACATAGGTAAAATTGTAATCCAAATGGGTAAAAAAATAGCAGCAAAGGTTCCTTAAAAAAACCCTCTTTCAAGGGGCTCCCCAATAACCTGAAAAGGGGGAAAAAGGGATGAGGCGCACGTCTGCGCAACTTGGTTAAAGCAGCCTCGGGGACCATAGAATTTTGACACAGGGAGTAGTCCTTCCACGGCAGAGCTGGAACTCCTGCCACCTCCGTCGTGTCAGCCAGCGGAGTGAACACCTCAGCGGGCACCTCAACCGACTTCTTAGGCTGCCGGACATATTGAGAGACGTAGATATCCTCCGGTTCCTTCTCCTCATAGGGGTCGGTGCCCCACACCATGCCTCCCCAGTCAGGACCTCACTATGTCTTAATTTCCTGAGTTGCCTTGTCTTCCTCACGCGCTGGAGAAGGGGGCGGGGCTACCAGGAAGGAGTCTGCATCGCAAATGAATTGAATTCGTACGCAACAGCGTATAGAGTAACTTATACGTAGCAATAGCGTATAATTGATAGGACAAACTACGTAGCAAATGCGTACAAAGCCGAAGCGAAGCACCTAATATTCGGATTCGCTTCGCAGCTAAAAAATCCCAAGATTTGATACGAATCAACGAATCGACGATTCGATTCGCTCATCTCTACTTTCAATGTTAAATTCTGTATATTGTGCACTCTGCTATTTTTTTCGCTTTCTCTCTCTTGCTGACTGTTACTGGCCTTGTGACTTTGCAGGTAAACCTGTAACTTTTGGTAATTCCCTCACAGCTGCTATGTGGCTCATGGACCTCCTAAGAATGCCGTTTTAATTCTTACAGACATGCTGCAGTTGGGATGTGGCCGTTGGGAGTTGTAGTTTTACAACAGTAACAGTGTTGGAGGCGATTTTAGGGTATATAGCAATGTTATTGTACATCTGTTTGAAGCATAACATTCACACTGTTAAGTTACAGACACAGATATTCAATATAACAAGGCAACCTGTATTGGACGACATCCTGCCCTCACTGGGCACGGCCTTGTCCCCTAAAGATAGTCAAAGGGACAAGTGAACAATTCTGCCAATCATTGTGTGTGTTCAACGGTGGGAAACACGTGTCAGAGTCATCGAACGTCCTCCGTCCCTCGCATTGACCTCATCATATCATGTTGGATAGGCCACACAGGAACATACGCGTCACAGCCACAATATTACACCACCACTCCAGTGTAACTATTTGGTCAATGTCAATATCTATGGTGGTTGGTACATACAGTATGCACAGTGTGCATCAATCCACATTAGGTGTGCGCTCCACAATCAGAAGTAGCGCATAATCTCCCTATAAAGTACAAGGGTGCATCTGTCCCTCATCCAAGTGATGGGCAAAGCTGGTTATGCGCCTCAAAAAATAGAGAGGAGGGAACAACAGGATAAAGGTTAGGAAGTTGATCCTTAGATATCCCTCACTTTAGAGGAAACCAGATCTAAATATAAAAAGATAATTAGTACCCAAGAATTACAGAGCGTTAGGAAGGCTCTAAGGCAGAATTATATTGATGCAAGCAACCCACTAAAATTGCCCACTGAGAATTGTAAGATTTTATCAAGAGGAAGATCACTCTGCAGAATATATTATATACAATATTACAAACATGAGAGACCGATCCTATGTGTGTAAAGCCCGGGCAAGCACTGGCAGAGGCCTGGCCACGTGGGACACCGATAACTTGCTCAGCAGAGTGAAAGCGTGACCCATACAGCGGAGCACAAGCGCGATCGATAGAGGTGTCTACCTAGGAGAGACGCATCTTAGGGGTGAGTGATATGACCACTAACACCACGTGGGACGCCACAGATGGTGAATAGGAACTTCCAACAGTGAGTATATACTCTCCACATATAGTACGCTATATGCATCTAAGTTCATAATATCGACATAACAATACTTACCTTGTATCAAGAAAGCATCCAGCATATATAAAGCATTTGGACTGATTACTAACCATATTAACAAGTGAATCATCAATATAGTGAAAAAACAATGTATTGATGGACAGCTTCAGATCATTGGCAATACGGTGGATATACACAATATACTGTACATTTGAACTGATTTTTGTTTCTTTAATGAAGTAAATGATCAATGCATGCATAAATGGCAATTGAATATTCTTCTGAAGTTCTGGATTGATGTATTTAGTGGCATTTTTAGCCATTATGGTGATGCCTTTTTGAAACACACTTGCTCCTTATATGTTTTAACCATTGTGGTGGTGATATTTTTGTCCTTTCAAAACTTTGTGTTTATATATGTTCATATTTTCATGTATGTATCTATGTGATTTATAGTATATATGCAAATATTGATATAGATACCTGGGCTTCCTATATATATTTTTATTATTTTTTATTTTTTTACTATTTTTATATTAATAAATTACCAACCATTGTATCTATATACCTCAGATGAGAGTGCCTGTCTATACAATATAAAATTTCCACCCTACGTCACCTTCCACCTGATTTTCAGTGCAGCACATCGTAGTTTCTGTTTTTATAGCGACTATATTATATGATGAAGTTCACAGTTAAAAAAAAAAAAACTGTGGAGAAGAAATGTTAACAATTTCCCTATTTAGCAAGAATTGATACAATATGTAAGCCAAAAAAATCCTGCGCCATCTGTAGATGTCACTGAACGTATCCAGAACGCGGTGATCGGTTACTGTATGTGAGTCAGCGGTGTATTTCTTGTTCAATAGTTTTTATTGCGTTTTTTCTTTTTAAATACAGTGTAAATTTTCTTAATAGAAAAGAAAAGAAACAGGGGAAAGAGTACAAATTGTATAGTAATACAATAGAAACACAGTTCTACAAATAGTACATTTGGGTTATGCAAAGTTAAAATATTTGCTAGATGTTATATATTTTGAACTATTAGTAGGGAGTACACAGATGACTGGCAGCCATCCAAGCTTATAACCAGCCATACGTCTCCTCCAGCATGTATAAGTATATTCATACTCCGTATACAGAGGGAAGAGAGACAGCGTCTCAGGGGTGTAACATAGTAAAACAAAGACATATAAACATAAAAGAAAAAGAAACTAAAACTACAGGTGTTCTTTTGTCTCAACAATATTGAATCGAGAAATATAGAGAGAACATTAGAAGGACAACCTTATGTATATGAGTCAAGCATTTACAAATACTGATTTTTCCCAGACATCCCATGTGGAATGAAATTTTTTCATATTTCCATTACTTCTGGCACTCATCTCCTCGTATTTGTGGTTTAGGTTAATCTTTATCGCACATTGACGTGTTGTTACAGGTGTTTAAGGCTTAGTTCACACAGATTATAAAAATGACACTGTGGAACCAGCCTACAAATGTGCACCATGATCCGCAATGAATGTGCTACATGTGGAGATTTGTACAAAATCTAGGTATTTTGTGGATCGGGATAGGAATATCACTCTCAGTGTTCATCGGAATTAAAGAACTTTTTACTGTTTTTCCCCCCAAAAATGAAAGATATATTGCTGTTGATAATATGAAGCTACAAAAAAAGCTATAAACCTAGCTTTGTAATTTTTCTATACTTGCCATTGAAAACATTTGTAATATAACGCAAATAACAGTGATGTAACTGTGAAGATACAATTTCCGATTTCTTGCCATAAGAAATTGCTGCCGTCCTATAGTGTCCCCATAACAATACTAACCCCTTCTACCCAGGCCAGTTTTCACACTTCTGACCAGGCCAATTTTTGCAAATCTGACATGTTTCACTTTATGTGTTAATAACTGTGGAACGCTTTTACTTATCCAAGCCATTCTGAGACTGTTTTCTCGTGACACATTGTACTTCATGATAGTGGTAAATTTAAGTCAATGTGTTTTACCTTTATTTATTTAAAAAAAATCCAAAATTTAAAGAAAATTTGGAAAAATTCTCAATTTTCAAAATTGAAGTTTCTCTGCTTTTAAGGCCTCATGCACACGACTATGTGCTGGGCGTGCTCATGCTCGTGCTGTGGACAGCAAGATGGGTCCGCACTCTGATATTGAGCGGAGGAACAGAGTGGAAGGCCAGGTGACTTTCAATCCGTGCCTCTGAACTGCAGAAAAAATAGAACACGCTCTATTTTTTTGCGGTGCGGACGGATCGCGGACCCAATCAAGTTGAACAGGTCTGCATCCATCAGCGCCGGCCAATTTGCGGTCCCCAATGCACAGTACGGGTGGCACAGGTTCTGCCAATCATCTTTTGTAGGTTTTCATTTTTTGCTTGAAGAGTAGATGTTTTTTTTTATTGGCACTATTTTGGGGTACATATGATTTTTGATTGTTCAATATTACACTTTGACCAAAAAATGGCTGTTTTGACTTTTTTTTATGTCATTTACCTGAGGGAGTAGATCATGTGATATTTTTATAGAACAAGTTGCTACAGACAATATGTCTGCTTTTAAAATATTTTTTTACACTTTTATATGTCTTTATTATTGGAAAGGGGTGTTTTTATTTGTTTTTGTTTTTTTACTTGATACTTTTATTTTTTTATTATGAAAAATACTTTTTTAAAACTTGTTTTTTATTTTTTAATTTCTGTGCCACTCTTGGACTTCAACTTTTGGGGGTCTGATCCCCTCTGTAATGCATTACAATACATTGTGCATTTTGATGCATTTATTGCCGGTGAGCCAGCTACACTAACATCATGCCTATGAGATCTAGCCAGAGGGCTGGATCTCACAGGCTTCCATAGGAGGCAAGTCCCAATGCCTGTGTAAGGCATCGGGCTGCTTTTCCTGCCATTAGGTGCTGTAACTGCAGTGCGGGGACCCAATGGAGTGGTGGAGGGTGCCCGTACCCTACTCAAACCCTGTACATGCTGCGGTCAGCGCTGACCGCGGCATCCCTGGGGTTAATGCGCCAGAATCGGTGTCAGAAACATTCAGGAACAGCCGGACCCCTGCTGCTGACCGAGCGGGTGCAGCTTCTGTACCCGTCCGATCAGACTGCCAAACATGTACGGCGCTGGGATTTAGGTCACGTCCCGCAGCACCATACAGCAATATACTGGGGTCAGCCACAGTGACCCCAGTGATAACCACAGTGCACTCAGTAGAAGAACTTGAAGACGACTGATCACCTCTCCTAACATGTCTTAGTAACTAGAGATGAGCGAGTAGTGTTCGATCGAGCTGGTATTCGATCGAATAGTACGCTATTTGGCGTACTCGATTTCGTTCGAGTATAACGGCGATGGCGCACTTAGAATTCGTTTCCACTCCCACCTTCCCTGGCGCTCTTTTTCCACCAATCACCATGCAGGGGGGGTATGACAGGCACGCTGAGCACGCTGGCAGCGCGAAAACGGCGTCTACATGCATTGGCTGGAAAAACCATGTGACCTCGAATATTAAAAACTCAGCTCTTCCTGCTCGTACGCATATGCTGCGTGAACTTAGTCAGGGACAGAGGCTGGAGAAGGGAGAGACAGGTTTTAGCTGTTGGACAGGCAGGAGCGTGATTAAAAGCCCTTATCAGGGCTACTATAGTGCAGTACAGTGATAGCTTTACTACAATATAGACTTTACAGAGAACGGCTGCTGTATTCAGGGATAGCTGCTGGAGTAGGGACAGAGAGAGGCATTAGTGGTGTATTAGGTGCTCTGCTACATACCAAACTATATTTGGCACTACTGCTGTGTACCTTGAACTATAAAATATATAGGCCTTATAATTGGCAACTGTACAGTGCGTTCTCTTGCAAACTAATTTAAATACCTGGTGTTTATACCCACCGTCTGAAAAGTTAGTACACGGCTGTGTACCTTGAACTATAAAATATATAGGCCTTATACTAGGCAACTGTACTGTGCGTTCTCTTGCAAAATTATTTAAATACCTGGTGTTTATACCCACCGTCTGAAAAGTTAGTACACGGCTGTGTACCTTGAACTATAAAATATATAGGCCTTATACTAGGCAACTGTACTGTGCGTTCTCTTGCAAAATTATTTAAATACCTGGTGTTTATACCCACCGTCTGAAAAGTTAGTACATGGCTGTGTACCTTGAACTATAAAATATATAGGCCTTATACTAGACAACTGTACTGTGCGTTCTCTTGCAAAATTATTTAAATACCTGGTGTTTATACCCACCGTCTGAAAAGTTAGTACACGGCTGTGTACCTTGAACTATAAAATATATAGGCCTTATACTAGGCAACTGTACTGTGCGTTCTCTTGCAAAATTATTTAAATACCTGGTGTTTATACCCACCGTCTGAAAAGTTAGTACACGGCTGTGTACCTTGAACTATAAAATATATAGGCCTTATACTAGGCAACTGTACTGTGCGTTCTCTTGCAAAATTATTTAAATACCTGGTGTTTATACCCACCGTCTGAAAAGTTAGTACACGGCTGTGTACCTTGAACTATAAAATATATGGGCCTTATACTAGGCAACTGTACTGTGCGTTCTCTTGCAAAATTATTTAAATACCTGGTGTTTATACCCACCGTCTGAAAAGTTAGTACATGGCTGTGTACCTTGAACTATAAAATATATAGGCCTTATACTAGGCAACTGTACTGTGCGTTCTCTTGCAAAATTATTTAAATACCTGGTGTTTATACCCACCGTCTGAAAAGTTAGTACACGGCTGTGTACCTTGAACTATAAATATATAGGCCTTATACTAGGCAACTGTACTGTGCGTTCTCTTGCAAAATTATTTAAATACCTGGTGTTTATACCCACCGTCTGAAAAGTTAGTACACGGCTGTGTACCTTGAACTATAAAATATATAGGCCTTATACTAGGCAACTGTACTGTGCGTTCTCTTGCAAAATTATTTAAATACCTGGTGTTTATACCCACCGTCTGAAAAGTTAGTACACGGCTGTGTACCTTGAACTATAAAATATATAGGCCTTATACTAGGCAACTGTACTGTGCGTTCTCTTGCAAAATTATTTAAATACCTGGTGTTTATACCCACCGTCTGAAAAGTTGGGGCGGATGGGGCGGAGAGGAGGCGGAAGAGGAAGAGGAGGAAATGGCAAGTGATCCTTCTGGTGGGGGCAGTGAGGTCATGCCTATTCAGAGTCTGGCACACATGGCTGACTTCATGCTGGGCTGCTTTTCCCGGGACACACGTGTTGTCCGGATAGTGGAGAACAAACTGTACTGGGTCTTCGCAATCCTGGACCCCCGGTATAAAGATAACGTCTCTTCTTTT
Organism: Rhinella marina; assembly: GCA_900303285.1. Taxonomy (NCBI): domain Eukaryota; kingdom Metazoa; phylum Chordata; class Amphibia; order Anura; family Bufonidae; genus Rhinella; species Rhinella marina. Next base: position 21,872 of record ONZH01002937.1, read on the forward strand.
ATTCCGGTAGAGGAGAGGACGAATCGATTGCTGGAATACCAGAGGGAACTCGTGCAGAACATGATGGAGATTTTCCCACCCACCATCGCTGGCGGCAGAGAGGAGAGGGTCTCCCAGAGTCCCACAACATCGATCAGGCCCACAGCCACCAGGGGAACACTCTCCAAGGTGTGGGACACGTTCATGGCACCCCCTCGTGCAACTTCCATCACTGCGGGGCCCGCTATCAGCAGGAGGGACAAGTATCGGCGGATATTGCGGGAGTACCTGGCAGACCGTACCCCTGTCCTCCCCGATCCCTCGGCGTCCTACACTTACTGGGTCTCCAAGTTGGACACGTGGCTGGAACTGTCCCTGTACGCCTTGGAGGTGCTTGCCTGCCCTGCCGCCAGCGTGCTATCAGAAAGGGTGTTCAGCGCAGCCGGGGGCATTATAACCGATAAGCGCAGCCGCCTGTCAACCGACAGTGCCGACAGGCTGACGCTAATCAAAATGAACAGCAAGTGGATTGACCCGGACTTTGCTTCTCCAACAGTGGAAAGCAGCCAAAAGTGAAGTGCCATCTGTATGAAGTGCCATTTCCTCCTCCACCTCCTCCTCCTCCTCCTCCTTAACCGCCGTAGAATTGCTCCGTAAATAAGAAAAATTTATATATTTATGGCTCACCTCTTGGGCCTCCACAAAATGTTTAAGAGGTCTCACCTCTTGGGCCTCCACATAATTTTTAAGAGGTCTCACCTCTTGGGCCTCCACATAATTTTTAAGAGGTCTCACCTCTTGGGCCTCCACAAAATTTTTAACAGGTCTCACCTCTTGGGCCTCCACAAAATGTTTAAGAGGTCTCACCTCTTGGGCCTCCACAAAATTTTTAACAGGTCTCACCTCTTGGGCCTCCACAAAATTTTTAACAGGTCTCACCTCTTGGGCCTCCACAAAATTTTATCAAGGTCTCACCTCTTGGGCCTCCACAAAATTTTATCAAGGTCTCACCTCTTGGGCCTCCACAAAATTTTATCAAGGTCTCACCTCTTGGGCCTCCACAAAATTTTATCAAGGTCTCACCTCTTGGGCCTTCACAAAATTTTTAACAGGTCTCACCTCTTGGGCCTCCACAAAATTTTTAACAGGTCTCACCTCTTGGGCCTCCACAAAATTTTTAACAGGTCTCACCTCTTGGGCCTTCACATAATTTTTAAGAGGTCTCACCTCTTGGACCTCCACATAATTTTTAAGAGGTCTCACCTCTTGGGCTTCCACAAAATTTTTAACAGGTCTCACCTCTTGGGCCTCCACAAAATTTTTAACAGGTCTCACCTCTTGGGCCTTCTGTAAGGCTAGGGAACTAAAGCCGAACTGGTGGTCAGCAAATGCGGCGTACCAGACACGCTTTGCGCAAGCCGTCGCGCTCTGAACACCCTTGAGGGCCGGGGTACTCTTCACCCGCTTCAGCAGGAAGGGGGGCTTATGCAGAGCCCTTCCCAGGTGCCAGTAGCGAGGCGGCTGGTGGCTGGGCACACCGACCACGGTTCGGCAAAAACTACCAGAGGGTACTGGGAGATAAATGCAGTGTAATGGTTAGAGACAAGAGCAAGGTCAAAACATAAACCAGGACACGAGAACCAGCAGAACACAGAACCAAGGCTGAAGCAGATAACCAAAGAGAAACACTCACCAGATAGCTTAGTTCCAGCACTGAAAGTAACTGAAATAATCAGCAATGTGTGAGAGCAAACAGCTAGTTTAAATAGCCCTCCGGGGATCACATGACATTGCTGACATCACACCCAATCTCCACCCTCAGGCCAAGGAAGCTCAGGTGAAGACTGAGTGGGTGAAAATGAGAAAACCTCCCACCACCTCCCTGACTCAGGAAATAAAGTGGTAGTGGTTTTCTGGCAACAGCTGACGCTAGGAGCCCCGGCGTCCCGGGACCCCTGGCTAGCGTCAGCGCTGGGAATGACGGCGTCCCGTCTCCCAGCAATACCAGGACGTGTAGTGCGTCTCATAGAATGACATGCACGCATGAAACGCAAACCCTTACTGTATGTGAACCCTGGGGTTGACACCCTGCCCCTCGTGGCCAGCGAGGAGCAAGGGATGCCATGCTGAGGGGCCAGAGACCTGACACCTTCACATAATTTTTAAGAGGTCTCACCTCTTGGGCCTCCACATAATTTTTAAGAGGTCTCACCTCTTGGGCCTCCACAAAATTTTTAACAGGTCTCACCTCTTGGGCCTCCACAAAATGTTTAAGAGGTCTCACCTCTTGGGCCTCCACAAAATTTTATCAAGGTCTCACCTCTTGGGCCTCCACAAAATTTTATCAAGGTCTCACCTCTTGGGCCTCCACAAAATTTTATCAAGGTCTCACCTCTTGGGCCTCCACAAAATTTTATCAAGGTCTCACCTCTTGGGCCTCCACAAAATTTTATCAAGGTCTCACCTCTTGGGCCTCCACAAAATTTTTAACAGGTCTCACCTCTTGGGCCTCCACATAATTTTATCAAGGTCTCACCTCTTGGGCCTCCACAAAATTTTTAACAGGTCTCACCTCTTGGGCCTCCACAAAATTTTTAACAGGTCTCACCTCTTGGGCCTCCACAAAATTTTATCAAGGTCTCACCTCTTGGGCCTCCACAAAATTTTTAACAGGTCTCACCTCTTTAGCCTCCACACAATTTTTAAGAGGTCTCACCTCTTTGGCCTCCACATAATTTTTAAGAGGTCTCACCTCTTGGGCCTCCACATAATTTTTAAGAGGTCTCACCTCTTGGGCCTCCACATAATTTTTAAGAGGTCTCACCTCTTGGGCCTCCACATAATTTTTAAGAGGTCTCACCTCTTGGGCCTCCACATAATTTTTAAGAGGTCTCACCTCTTGGGCCTCCACATAATTTTTAAGAGGTCTCACCTCTTGGGCCTCCACACAATTTTTAACAGGTCTCACCTCTTGGGCCTCCACATAATTTTTAAGAGGTCTCACCTCTTTAGCCTCCACACAATTTTTAAGAGGTCTCACCTCTTGGGCCTCCACATAAATTTTAAGAGATCTCACCTCTTGGGCCTCCAAATTTTAAGAGGTCTCAGCTCTTGGGCCTCCACATAATTTTTAAGAGGTCTCAGCTCTTGGGCCTCCACATAATTTTTAAGACGTCTCACCTCTTGGGCCTCCACAAAATTTTCCATGAGCCTCTGGCCAGCCCACGGCCTCTTCCTGCCTTTTGCGGTCCTACGCATCCCTCAACATCCCCACTGCTTTACCTGCTAGACATGACACTGGGCCAGGTCGGGTCACTGACATCTCTAGCGCCAACAATTTGGGCATTTTAAGGCTTCTGCATGTGTTTGAGTTGTTTTTACATTTTAAAGAAGACATGTCTGACCACATCTCACACACACACACACAATGACAATTAGGGGTGGGGTCTATTTGCTTTCCCCCTTGCCTATGCCATCTGTGGTTGTCATAGGCAACGTGATTTTAAGGGGTGCAGAATTTCATCTTCTTTTTTGTCTAGTTTGGCTTGGGGTCCATGGCAATGTAGAGGAAAGAAGGTTTCCTTGTATGGTCTCACTTTACAGAGAGGTTAGATTGTCTTTGGAGTGTATTGTTGAGAGGCTGTGATAGTGGCGTAATAGTGCGACTTGGGCGCGTTATATGCACCCAGACATGCTTCCCCTGCTGTCCCAGTTGCATTCCAGCAGTGTTGGCATCCTTTTCTGAGGTTTCAGGGTGGACTTGGTGACCTCCAAGTGGTCGAATTGAGATTTCCAAGTGGCGAGCATTTTTTTCCCATAGACTTTAATGGGATTCGATATTCGGTCGAATAGTCGAATTTCGCGGTCTATTCGAATCGAATTTCGAACTTTCGAATATTTCACTACTCGCTCATCTCTATTAGTAACTACTTGCATCCCCCATGTAATAACAATTCTGCAGCATCTATTCTTAAGAATCTGTACAATTCCTTTATTATTCCTGCTATAAATTATGAATGAATCACCAGCAGATTCTAATGAATGTCCAGCTGGGCATTACCTGTTGGGTGTGTGCCCCTGAGCAGTCTGACACCGGCAACACTGACTGGATAATGTCAGACTGTAACCCCCCCTTCCCTAAGTGATAACACCCATCTGGACCTTCATTGCAAACTGCCAGTAATGTATTCATAACTTCTAGCCGGAATAATAAAGGAATGGCACAGAGCCATAAGAATAGATGTTCCAGAATTGTTATTACATGGGGAATACAAGCGGCTACTAGAACAGACAAGTCAGGAGAGGTGACAGGTCATACTTAAATGTTAAGACAAATACATATGTGATGAAGATCCTCATCAATAAACGGCACTTGTGACAGATATTTATGTGGGCGAGGGAGTCACAAAATACTGTAGTATTGTCAGTGAAAAAAATATAGCAATGTAGAAATGTAAAATGATAGGTCTATCATACATAATAGCACAATTACCAACGCTGCTTCCACAAAAAAAAAAAAAAAGAATGTAGTCACATATATTGTGGCAGCACCCTGCAGAACAGTGGAGTTCTCTGATTGTTTCAGGCTAAATTCACACCATGTTCAGTCATTATGTACAGCAGGACCCTTCAAACAGTCCCACTAAATGTACCCGAATGTATAACTGGAGCCCTATATAGTTGATTGATTTGCCTTAGACTGCCATTGAATAACAAGTATAGTTGACTATGCCTTTCAATGAAGTTGGAGGAGGGGGAGCTCGATGTATAAGAGGGGCAAGAACCACGAAATGGCTGTCTACAGCTGGGTGTCTGGATCTGCTAATATGAGGTTTCCTCCTTTTTAGAAGAAAGCTAATTTACATCCTGTTTACCCATGTTATATTGTCTGCAAGTAACAGCTATATTACACTGACAGATTATCTGACAGGTTTTCTGACCAATCTTTGTTCAGACGGCCATTTACACACACAGATCTTTTGTTATACAAACCAACTATATCAGGTAATCTGTTGGTGTAGTACAGCCTTAAAGGCTATGTACACCTTTGGAGGGAAATTTCTTTTTATTATTGCATTGTACTTAATTTGAGCTAAAAATCATTTTTTCAATTGGTCTTTATTAAAAAAAATATGGAATCCATTTTTGTGTACAGAGCTGAGATGCTCTACTAGCTGCTTGTGGATTTTTTGTCATTTACGTCATCTGGGGAACTGACGGGCTCTTTATCTCTGCTCTCTGACATTATAAACACTCATTATAGCTCAGTTCTTATCTTACTGATACGAATGTGGCTTAAATAAGTGTTTATGACCTTAGTAATTTAGCAATAAGGTTTATTAGATGACTGAAAGTGAAAGTACCAGTCACCCGGTTAGAAAAACAGTTAACCCTTTGTGACAGAATTCCTCAATATTTTTAATAAATGCCAATTGAAAATATGATTTTTAACCAAAAATGAGTAAAATGCAATCATAAACAAAAATTACCTCCAAAGGTGTGCGTGGCTTTTAAGTCTCCATACACCAGTTGGATCTCTCCAATGAGAAGCAGTAACCCCCTGGAGCGACTTTGTACTGATAAGAAGTAAAAACCCTGGAACAGCAATCTACAGATGTGTGCCTGGTTTGACTAATACAGGGTGAGATTATTGTCTTGCTTGTGTAGGAGAGCTAGTTTACAGTTGTGTGTATATCTCCTGAACGTGCCAGAAGGACAACCTTTTGTCAAATGTTTATCCATTAAATGGTTGTCTCAAGAAGACAATCCCTGTCCTTATGTGCTATTACAGCATATGGACATCTCAGAGGTTGGTCCCTCACTTGTCAGCCCCTTCTAAGAGACAAAATGCTGCTCTTTAAAGCTTACCATAAACATGAGATATCTGCCAGGTCAACCATGTTTGACAACGACTTCTGTCTTGAAGGCTTTTAATCTTGTTTGCATCTATTTTTGTGCACTAATACCCCTTTTCTGTGATTTACTTTGATATATATAGCCACTGACATCCGCAATCATTATTATCACATCATGCAGGATGTTTTTTTATCTTTTTGTCTTTGAGTTTTGCTTAGTTTATAACATGTACCTGAGGGAGTGGCACCTTCAGGTGTGAATGCGCTCTTAGCTTATCTTGAGTAGCATTCTTGTGCACTTTTGCTCTTCCTATGAAATTGAGCGCCTTGATTGCGTGGTACATATAGGTGTGTTTGCTCCTCCTCTCATTGGTTGCTGTATGCACATAGAGGTCACTAGGAGCAACACACCTATATGTGCAGTGTCCATGCTCCTAGATATAGATGCCCAACGGCATAGTTAGGTTTAGCGTAGGACCTGCCTGACCTGAGACCACCGTGACGCTGGGTAGGTGGGCACAGATGTGTTTTGATCAAAATATATTGGCTAAGAGTCTCAGATTTTATCATATCAGAATGAGGTCTTAGTTTATACAGTATATATTGTTTGCATCTATTTTTGTGCACTAATACCCCTTTTCTGTGATTTACTTTGAAGGCTTTTAACCCTTCTCTCCAGTAATATCTACCATACATACTGATGGCTGAATTCGATGGGTTTTTGTCCAGCACACATACACATCACTTGCTCTGGTGAACATGACACAAGCCTATGAATTACATGGCTGGCTATTGTATGTACTGTATAACTGCCATGCAGAAGTATGTCCTTTGCTCAGCTGCTGTAGGGGAAATATCTGGCTAGATGTTACTTCCCAGGGCAGAATGGTCTGGTCACCATGGTGGCACCGACTTGATGAGACATGATGGGGTTTGACATAAGAAGGATGTCATTAACAGGGTATTCAAATACCTCAACAAATCGCCAGGATCAACAGCGAATCCCAGAAGAGCGGAAATAGAGAACAGGTTTCCCATATTAATATGCAGAGTAGGACCGAGAACAAATCATCAAAGCATGGATGATAATTTGAGTAAATAGTTTTTCTTGAAAAGTTGGCAGCCGATGTAAAGGACTGACAGAGGGTGATTGGCCAAACCAAGTGTATGTAAATCAGATTTATCTAAAACGTTTTTATTAAAGAAATGGCTTTTTTTTTTATAGAAGACATGAACAGAAGAGTCTCGAATGTGCAGTTGGACAAGTTGATTCTTCTCCGCTCTTAATTCCTCACGCAGAAACCAAAATGATAAATTAGCAAAGGGCTAGAATTTTCCACTCTTTAAAAGAAATGGAAATGCAACATAAGTTATCAGTCATAAACTACGGCTGATTGGACAATTTCCATAATTATAATGCAGTCAGCTGAATGCCGGAGGGATGAGGAGAGAAAAAACCTGACAGATGGTAGAAATACGGTGTTGTTGATTGCAAACCACTTTTCCATTCTTACTATATTAATTTCCTTTGTTGAGTGGTGATGATGATCAGTGATTGGTAGTCGGCCTTGACAAGGTGTGCAGTATTCTTAGAACTTTTTGCATACTTACAGTACACTACTGTATGGTCATTGTACACTCTAGCACAACTCATTCTTGTTCTTGGCAGAATATATTACAATCAGGGACTTTTCAATTAGTTCTGCTTTGGCCAACGTCAAATGATATGCTTTGGCCTAGCCTCCAATCCTCCTTTCTCGATAGTCTATTAAGTTTTGTTTGCTTTGCTCCCCTATTTTGTTATAAGAAACATTAGATGACATTACAGTCTTTTTTTTTACCCACCCTGATTAATTTATACTAATCAGCGATAAAATTAAATTCACCTGCCTATTATCGTGAAGACCACTAAAACAGCTCTATCCTATTGAGGCATGGACTCAGATCAGATCACTTAATTTGTCTTTGGTATCTGGCACCAAGATTAGCAGATCCTTTACATCCTGTAAATTGTGAGGTGTGGCCTCATGGATTAGACTTGTTTTCCTAGCACATCCCACAGATACTTGATTGGGTTGAGATTGTGAATTTGGAGGCCAAGTGATCACCTTGAACTTTCGTGTCATGTTCCTTAAACCATTGCACTTTTGCATTGTGACTGGGACATTACACAGCTGAAAGAGGTCAGTACCATTAGAGAATACCATTACCATTAGGGGGTGTACTTGGTCTGCAACAATGTTTAGGTAGCCGTCACATGTCAAAGTAACATCTGCATGAATGTTGGAACACAAGTTGCATAGCGGAAAATTGACCAGAACAGCACACTGCCTTATTCATCAATCATCGCAATGGGCCACCTTCTTCCATTGCTTCTTGATCCAGTTCTAATGCTCATGTGCTCATTATATAACACCCCGGAGTGGTGTTACCACTCCTGCATCCTGCTACTGTCTTTAATGGTCTAATCTAAATGCCATCTTATGTATTTCTGTCCAGGTCCTCTACATTGTGCATTCCTAATATTGTTATGCAACTGTTTTATTACATATAATGTGCCTGGTTCACCATCAGGTGGCCGTGTTAATGGCAGAGCTATACTTAGACAGAATGGAACTCACCATTCCATTCTCCCCCCTTAGGGCAGAAGTGGGCCAGTCATGCTTGCTACCAGAAGGAGGTGTGGCAGTTCTAGTTTATTCCAGTTCAAGCTCCATGTTGGAGCCAAAAAGACCTGAATGAAGTAGCAGTCAGAGGAAATTGTTCTTTGGCTGAGAGTAAGCTGCTTACTGAGTGTCAGGAGAGGAATAACAGTCAAGTTAGTTTAGTGCAGCCTAAAGAAGGAAAGCAAAGTATCTAAGCAAGCCTGTCAGTACAGCAGAGAAAGAGAGAAAGCAGAGTTATTAAGTTTACCTGACAGATTATGCTAAAGGCTGCTGGAACCAAGCCAAAGCCTGAAATCTATTTGAAGAAATACTTCAATGAAGTTGGAGGAGGGGGAACCTGTCAGCTCTGAAACACCCTCCAAGCTAGAGTAAGCGGTGTATAGTGTAAGCGTCGTCGAGTCCGGTTATGTAATTTTTATCTTCATACTCACTTCCATTCTGACGCTGTGCTCTGACAAACCAGCAGTAAAATGCACTCAGTGGACTCCAGTGCTCACTCACATAATGGAGAGGACTCAAAGAAGAGTCCTCTCAATGTATTTTACTGCTGGTTTGTGGGAGTACAGCGTCAGAATGGAAGTGAGTATGAAAATAAAACTTACATAATCGGATTCAGCATCACTTACACTATACACCGCTTACTCTAGTTCAGGGGGCGTTTCAGAGCTGACAGGTTCCCTTTAAGTAAAGCTGCCATTGAACTTCATCTCAAGGTCTGGACTAAACTTATTCCTTCATCCCTCAATTATTTCCCCTTTATATTGCTTCAGAGCCAAAGCCTTGGGTCCCGCAGTATCCAGGTAGGAACACCGTGACACACATAGAGACACATATAGGCCAGACCAAACCACTAGAGAGGTCCCTGGGAGGTGGCGCAAGTTGCAATTACAAGCGCTCATGTTGATGGACAGATGTGCTTGAAAAACATGTCTGATCCAAGGAGACCACACCTCATAATTTTTACAACTTTAAGGATCTGATGCTAACAGATACCAAAGGACTCCTTTCAGATACCTTTAGGACTTCATGGTTCAGAGCTATTTGGCAAACATACACACTATTAGTTGGCTGGTTTTAACATTATGGATGATAAATGATTGATAAATCACTCCATAGTGTGTTTCTGTTCTTCCCTATGTAATACATTCAATGCCTGTTCACAAATGGCTTACCATAACCCATAAACCAAGTCAGACCACATAAACTGGATCATATACTCTGAAATCAGAATCTAAAACACTTTTGCACCTAAACAAAGCTCAGTAACTGGTATTAACATATTCTAGCCAACTACATAGTAGAAGAACATTGCTCATCAATTCTGCTTCACAGCCTTCATCCAAGTGGTGAAGGTCAATATCATGTTCATCCTGTTGACACCATGATATATATTAAGCTTTCATATGCCGGTCAGTGGCATGTAGACAGACCTGTTAGTCCATGGTCAGTTCTGGGCAGTTCTAAGCAATGACACATTCAAATCAATGACAGAGTGACAGAAATCCTTGAGCAGTGTGTATGTAATACATCTTGCCTTTCAACGTTTCCATGGTTAGAAAATACAGGCTAGAACTCAAATCTTGTCAAAGTGGCCAAAAAGATGCATTTCCAGCTCACTGATCCCACAGGGTTGTTTCGCTATCAATTCTTGTGGCCAAAGCAATGTAGAACAAGGATATGGTCCAGCACTTGATAAAACAAAATTCCAGCTTTATTCACAACTCATTAAATTAGAAGTTACACTACATAGCTCAATGTGTATATGTTTCAAATACAAGACGTGGTCAAGGTTTTGAGTTTGAAATGCATAAGCTGTCATATCTGTGGTACACCTTAAAACTTGTGGATTTTTATGAGCTGTGAATAAATTTTGTTTTATCAAGTGCTGGACCATATTCTTGTTCCAAGGACTGAGGACACAGTAGCTTTTCTTCATATAATCACCTAACTTACCAATTAGGGGGATACATGCAATTTTTTAACTTTTATTAAATTTTGAGCATATAGTTACACAGACTGAACAAAATGATATTGAAATTTTCAATAGCAGTACAATCTTAATAATAGTACAGACGGTATGAAGGCATATGTTTCAAGGTGAATTGTAGCAGTAAACCAAACAACAATATCAAGGTGAGTGATCTAGTATAGAAATAAAGGTAGATTTAGAGAGTTTCCATCTGCCAATCTCTGTCTACCTGCCACAGCCCACCAGATACATGCCTTTTGCCACATTTAGGGGAGATATTTCTACTAAAGTAGAAAGAAGATGAGCATATCCTTATCAATTCACCCCTACGCCTAATCAGGACTTATTTTTGATTCTTTGACTCAAACTTTTACTGTCATCTGGATCACAGAGCTTTTTGGTCCATTTAGTTGTTAGGTGACGATGTGATGATAGGTGCATGTAAACATAATCTAACATTTTTATGTATTCTTTTTTTTTGTTACGCTTTGATGAAATATTGCATGAAGGTGCCCATGATGACATGTTCTCTACAGCTACTAACGTGCTGGGTGGCGTTATCACAATGTGCCTAGTTTGAGAAAATATAGGGGTATGGTTGACATAAAAAGATTTCTTTTGTATTTTAAAAGTCAGATTTTCACACAAAGGGTGAAAATTGTAAAAATATGTGGCAGTGTAAGGGTTAGGCGTTATATAGGACCATTTAATTCTGTAAACCTGTGGAGCTCCAAGGTAGGACACTTCCCCAATGTAGTCTTCTCACAACCTTCTATAACATATGCGAAGAATCTCCTGACTGGATGTTCCTTTAAATCACCTTCTTTAAAGGGGTATTCTCATCTTAGACAATGGGGGCATATTGCTACGATATGCCCCCATGGGCGGATTGGCCATAGACCTTACAGGGAAATTTCCCGGTGGGCCAATGCACAGGAGGCCACCTGAGCCCTCCTCACAGCCGGCCAGTGGAGGTTTTTGGGGATGTATTTTGTGCTGCTGGCAGTATTTTGTGATGGACTGTGGTACTTGGCTCTGTTGCGGTGGTATAATGTGCCACAATATGGTATTGTTGGCTCTGCCTTCCATCAAATTGGACCCAACTACAAAACAGGGCCACTTTTAGTAATTTTTCCAGGGCCAATTTAAATTCGCAGTCCGCCCCTGTATGCCCCCATTGTCTTATAGGTGCGGGTCCTACCGCTGGGACCCGCACCTATATCCAGAACGGAGCGGGGAGCGCTGCGCCTGGAGGACCCCGGGTTTCCGGGGATCCGGCCACCACCTGGCGCATCTCCCTGCTGTGCTCATAGAAATGAATGGGAGCGCAACGCGCAAGCGTGGCCACCACTCCCATTCATTTCTATGGAGCCGACGGAAGTAGCCGAGCCAGCGTTCGGCTATTTTCGGCGGCCCCATAGAAATGAATGGAGGGCGGCTGCGCATGCACAGTGCGCCCTCATTCAGTTCGGGGGCTCCGTTCTGGATATAGATGCGGGTCCCTATAAGACAATGGGGGCATATCCTAGCGATATGCCCCCATTGTCTAAAATGAGAATAACCCTTTAAAGAGTCAGTTAAAAACAGCATTTTTTAATAGCCTTATAATACAAGTGACTTGTTATTTACACTCCACTTTTAATTTAGGCTGCATCTCCCTGTTCTGCCCAGTGTCAAGGCAAGATGTCCCATTTGCTGATCATGTGAACTCTCCTCTCTGTTGTACCCCTTGAGAGGACTGCACTGGTTTGAACTACCTGTTGTTTTCTACATCACAAATGCAGTGTATGCATCCACCCCCATCAATGTTCATGTCTTGATTGAGGTGGAGAGTTATCAGCAAGGTGGAGCATGTGCTATATCAGAATTCATGGTCATTCTCACTCCTAGGAATTTGGAAACCTTTACTTGTGATCTTATGTTTCCTGATGCTTACCGTCCTTGAATTTCCATCGATAGAATGGGAGACAATTCCAGAGTCAATTTTAATCAGGCATGGGATTCAACCAGTTCCCTCAGGTTCTCCAGATCCGTTTGTTAAAATTACAGATCTGGCTGGCAGTTGGAGAGGAGTGCCTCCATTCTATAGTTTAGCCCCTTAGACTTTTTAAAAGTTGGGTGGTATGTGTGTAGTGTATATGTGGTGTATTTATGTATGTGTACCATGTATATGGTGTATTTATGTGTATGTGTTGCATATATGAGATGTATATGTAAATGTGTCATGATGCCGCATGTCCGCTTTTGAGTAGGGAACCTGTTGTTAAAAATTTGAATCTCACCCCTGGTTTTAATGAATACAGAACATGGGATACATTTGATGGGTTTCTTTTCTGTAAATGAAAATTTGAGCAGGCCTTCTGAAAACTGACTTGTCTACGTCACAAATCCATGCCTGTGACACAGGACTTATTTTCTGCAAAATAGCATAAGAATGGCAAAGTTCAGAATTAATTCTTTCTAGAGGTATTTACTTCCATCTTAACTGTAACCTATTTGTATGTTATTTTTATACCCGAATGCTATTACAACAAACGGACATTAGATTGTTAGCCTCTACCAGTGAGGATTTATGAGCACCACTGGGTTATATTTGCTGGGCTCGGTTGGAGTTCTACTTGATGCAGAAAATCACTACAATTGAGGTGAGGTTGAGGTTTTAAATTGGAATAGGATTTGTATTGCTGTTCTTTTATTTCCTGTTTTCTAAGCTGCTTCAGAAATTCCATCTCACTGATTTAGTTTGAAAATTAGGCAGATCCTTTTTTAACATTAGGTAAAGGGGTTATTCAGTGAAAAGCATTACTATGCAATGCATAGGACATTTTGATTGAAGTATTATTGCAATATACATGCAAAAAATCTATATTTTTAGGTTTCTTATGTACCTTACATTTTACTTTCTGGTAGCGCCCCCTGCTGTTTATTCTATTGGTCTACCTTCTCTTGCATTCAATGGTGGCCTTATATGCTCAGTATCTTCCCTGCTCTCCGAGCGTATAGATTTTATAGTGAAGCAGATGGCCCAGGCACCTTTCAGTCATTTGTCCCTAGTAGGGATGAGCGAACCCATGGAATTTCGGGTTCACCGGGTTCGGCTGAACTTCAGGTCAAAGCTCGGGTTTGGGACCCGACTTTGACCCGAACTTCACCCCGAACCTGGACCCGATTAAGAAAAAAAGAAAGAAGAGGATACTGGCTGCGTGATCAAGTGGATGAGGTGAGGTTTTTTCAATTATTTTTAATCCCTCAATGGCCATTTTATTTAGCATTCTGTCTTAAGAATGCTATTATTTTCCGATATAACATGTTATAACGGAAAATAATAAAATCATAATAAAATGATAATAAAATCACCCGAACACCGAACCCGAACTTTAGTGAAAAGGTCTGGGTTTGGGTCCAGGTACCCGAACTCGCAAAGTTCAGTACGAACCCCTCTAGTCCCTATGTATAAATTCATAGAACTATACAACTATATCTCTCTCTAGACAATGAGAAGAAAATTGTCATAGTGCTATTTATTAGAGTAATTTCAGGGGCTGTTTGTGAGGGAAAATTTGCTAGGAGGACTGACTTTGGACACTTGAGGGGGGAGGGGGTTAGAGTAAGCAAGTGCTGACTTCAATGCACTCCTGATAGATGCACTGCTTGATTGCCATTGGCCACATGTTACATGTAAAGACAAAGTGAAAGAGACAAGAGCTGCAAAGAGTTGAGAAAAAGCTCACAAAGGTGAACTTACACTACAATTTGTGTCATAACTAGGGATGAGCGAATTGACTTTGCATGCTTCATCCGAAGTCGATTCGCATAAAACTTAGTTGTAATACTGTACAGAGCGAGCGCTCTGTAAATTATTAGAATGTATTGGATCTGATGAGCCGAAGTTAGTGAATTAATTATTACTGTAAAAAAACTTGATACCGAGCTCGGAGCCAATACATTGTAACACTGTAAGGATCCCCCGCTCTGTACAGTATTAACGAAGTTTTATTCGAATTGACTTCTGATACAGCATCCGAAGTCAATTCGCTCATCCCTAGTCATAACCTTTTAATTTGTGGCATAACCTTTTTAAATGTATATTTGCCAGTCAACCAATTATTTTGTGGCTCTAATGTATCAAAAATAAAAAGGAATATTTGCAAATAATGTTTAATAACAAAAAATATCCTACCATTTTGTGCATACAGCTCATGTGTAGGTTTTTGTATCTCCACGGTTGCAGATGATGGTTTGGATGCATGCCAGCCGAACACAATAATTTTGCCAGGCCGGCAGACCATCTAATGTGTATGGGGTGTACTAACTGTTCCTCAATGACAGATATTGGGGAAAAGAAGGGTCAGCCATTTTGGACTTCAACACACCCTAGAGAGAAAATCTGTTGCAAGAAGAGACAGGCAGAAGCCTATTTCCTTCTCTCCACTGAGAACACAAATATACTTAGCTGAGCATGTATGCGTATGAGGGGGTTGGGAGGAACATCTGTTGGCCAATAGAGTATATGATCAAAAAATTGTATATCCAATCTGCTTTAATATATTACAATATTTCTATGAAGGAGGGTAGAAAAATAGTTAAAGAGTAACTACACTTTATATAAACTTTTGATATGTAATTGGTAGAGGTCCAAGCACTGAGACCCCATCCTATCAATAAAAGATGAGTTAGAAGTGCTCAGCTAAGCAGTACCTCTGCTCTCTGCTGAAGTTAACAATGAAGATAGGCTCACAGACTTTTTAGGTTTCTAAGTTTTTAGTACTTCTAATTCTTCATTTCAATGACTGGGGTGGAGGGGGTCCCATTGTTCAAAACCTTTCATAAGTTACTTTTAATAGCCATGTTTGTGGAACCACTCCGACAACCAACAGGTATTACTTTGAGATAATCTTAAGGTTGCTGTCCTGGCTATCACCTATTATTCACTCTTTAACTCCTTATACCAGGATCTGAACTTCACTGCAGGGGACCACCAGGCCACTACCTCTTGAAATAGTCCCTTTTTGGTTGACAGCTAACCCATGAAGGTCAGAGACACCAGTGCAGGGCACCAAGGGGTCAGACAGAATCTTAGTCAGGGACAGGCTGAGGTCAGGGCAGGCAGAGTACATGCAAATCAGTGAAACAAGTCCAAGGTCAGGGCAGGCAGAATATGTGCAAATCAGTGAAACAAATCCGAAGTCAGGGCAGGGAGCAAAGGGTCAATACAGTAATCAGGCAGAGGTCAGATTTGGCAGTAGATGGTCAGAGTCAGGAAACAGGCAGAGTTCAGTATGCAGGCAAACAGAACAGCACATGTTCATAGGAACTAGAAAGCTAGATAACCTATTGCTCAGGCTGAGAATACAACAAATAGCATGGCATACATAGCAGAAGGACAACATATATAGGAGAAGCTTATTAACAGCCAAGCAGCTGCACATAGAGCCAAGGGGAAGTTAACCCTTGCAATACTGCAGAATGAAATGCGGTTCAAAAAAGAATATCAGAATACATTTTCCCCAAAACACACATAGGACACTGGCTGCCAGGCTCGCTGCTGGAGCACCAGACTTTCAAAAGAAACAAGGTACGTAGAGCGGTGCCCATGCCCATGCAATGTAACAGTCACTATGACATATCAAAAGTTTATGTGAAGTGTATAGTTTCTTTTTACAAGCTTTGGTAACTAGTTTAAGCATATCATACAGTATATGGAAGTCTAAAGATGAGTATACAATTTATTTAGATGTATTAAAAAGTGACACAGTGAAAAAGGAAGCAAAATAATACAAAAATATTTCTTTTTTGGTGTTGACTGTTGAGCTCCAATAGCATTTTATGGTACCTTGTGTTTTATATTATTACAGAACTGTTTGCTAAGTGCAACATGAGGAGAATAGTCTTCAGAAATGTGAAATCCAGTTATAACATAGCAATCACAGCTCTGCTTGAAGTTGCTAGGCTGAGAAGTAAACCACTGGGTGGCAACGCACTGGATATCACATCAACACATCTGCCAGAAAATAAGACAAAGCTGTGTAATTCCCTTCCACTTTAAGGCTTTCGGATTGTTCCAGGTTTCAGCTTTAGTAACACAATCCCTTGATCAGAGGTGTTAGTGTTCGGCGTAACACAACGATAGGGCTCTTTAAAGCTCACTCTGTTCAACCACATTTTGATGAGGGTTTAAAATGTAAATGAAAAGACAGAGCCGGGACATGAAACATCTTTAAACTTGCAACAAATCATTTTATATTGATAGAGTCCTGGGCTTTTTTCCAAGTACAGCTATTTGCCCTAATGCAGACTGATTTCAGGAGACTTAAAATAACTGGGATACTGTGTGACTGGCAGAAGCGGAGGGAAGATCTGCCAAAGTCAAATTGATTTTTTTCTTCCTAGTGAAGGACTCAAAAATGATATATACATGGCTGGCATAGGAAGACAATTTGTAGGAGGAGAGTATACCCCCAGGTCCACGAAGGGCAAATGAAGAGGGTGACAAAACAAAGCTGACTCACGTTGTCCTCTGTCATTGTGAATTTATTGCAGACTTCAGAGGTTGAGAAAACATTTAGGTGACCAAACCTAGACTATGACTGTGCCAATCTGTCTGAAGTTCTCGTTCCCACATTGGGGCTTCTGTCTAATAATATATTATCTAATGGCCTCGCATCACCATTTCTCATCTTTCTTAGCTGTGTTTCTGGAGGGCATAACCTTTATGTATTATATAGGGTAGATCATTTCATTTCTTGACTCATGAATCTGATGATATACAGTAAGGATCTTCTTCCGATAGTAGATAAACATACAGTGCTACACTATGGACCAACCTTAAGCTGCCAAGTTATGATGGGAATAGACAACACAAAAATGGGATAACTGCCATTGGTGCTTGACTGAGAGATTGCAGATAAATGGTGTCCATCATACCTTACAGCCCAGCATGCCAGATAATTAAACACTACACCCTGCATGACATTGGTTGAAATAGCCACAACGGCTCATTATTACAATTTACAAGGTACACTTTAAATTGGTTATTCAGAATGAGACAAGTAGGTTCACACAATTTTTTTAAATTTTCCTGCTGCTTTTTTTAGCCAAAGCCAGAAGTTGGTTCAAAAGGAATTGTAAATATAAAGGAAGGTCTTATACTTCTCCTTCCTGCTGGAATGACTTCTGATTTTGGCTGAAAAATCTGCTGGGAAATCTACCTCAAAACCTCTTCCAGAATTCAGTGTAAACCTGTAGCAAACTTAACTTTCTGGGCTTGAGCGTTGCGATCCTCAGCCTGGAAATGGCCATGCCAGGAGAGATGTGCGTCTAAGCATCCTTAACTACAGGATGCAATGCTCTGTTTCTCCCAGCAGCGGGCGTGTGTTGGGGGAGATTAGCAGTGGGCTAATTGCTCGGCCACTTTATTACTGTGTGCTAGTGCTTCTCTGACTAATGCATAGCCAAGTCATTACCTGGATCGGATTCTGATCCTAGGACTCGGTGCTCTTGTTACACCCCTTCCTGGCTATACACCAGTGTCAGTGATAGTCTCTGACTCACTAGCTGTGTTCCTGGTTCCTTGTTTCTGGGGTTATTGGAATGTTCTTTCCTCTGACCCCGGTTTGTTTTCTGACCACTCTCTGTCCCTCGTTTGGTACTGCATTATCCGTCTGGTTCTGATCTTGGCTTGTTTTCTGACCATTCTCTGTCTCTTGTTTGGTACTGCATTGTCCTTATGGTTCTGATCTTGGCTTGTCTTCTGATCAGCCTCTGTCTCTCATTTGGTACTGCATATCTTGTCTGGTTCTGACCCATTTATGTATGAGTCTGGTATTGTGTTTGCCTGCCCTTGTTTTTTGTCCTTATCTACACTTAAATAGCATAAGAACCGTCGACCAGTTGCGGTCTAGCTATATAGGGCTTGGTAGGTAGGGAAAAAGGCCTTGGTTCTAGCCTTAGTGCTCAATGTCCTTGTCTGTCCCTACCTACAGCTATAACATTATCACCCCCCCCAAAAAAAAAAAAAAAAAAAAAAAAGACATGGTACCTGAACTACAGTGGACGCCATGGCAGCTTTAGCCTCACAAATAGTGGTCTGGAATTAGTGGAAGGTCCGTTACCTGAATGAATTAAGGATTTTCAAGATGTTTTTTACCATAGAAGCCTCCGAGTCCTTGCCTCCGCATCATGATTATGAATGTGCGATAGAACTTGTAGCTGATGCTAAGTCCCCTATGGGTCCTGTGTCTGGTATTGTGAAAGCAGATGCCTTGTCACATAGTTTTGGGACTGTTGAGTCCCTCATGGTATTGTCATTTCTGCAGTTAACATAAGAGGGAGGTAGTGTAAAATACTTACCTGTTTGGGCTCCAACAGTGCAATCCTCAGCATGGCCATTCCAGTAGAGTTATGCTGCTAAGCCACGCCACCTGGTGACACAACAACATCCTTAGCAACAGGATGCAATGCTCTGTTTCTCCCTGCAGCAGGTGTGTGCTGGAGGAGATTAGCAGTGGACTGATTGCTCAGCTGCTCTATTCCTATCTGCTAGTATTTCTGACTAATGGAGCACCAGGTCAAGACCTATCAGGTTCTGATCCTGGGACTTCCTGTAACTTAACACTTTTGCTGGAGCTGCTACTTGATGACATATCAGGGCACAGCCATTTTGAAACGCAGTGTGAGTTTTAAGGATATGGCCCTCTCCGGGTGGATTTTCTGCAGCAAAAATTGATTTTGCAGAATTTTTACTGAAGATTTTGCATTGTATTTGTTGTGGATTTTTGCCCTATGTATTGCAAAGGGTGAACCGGCAGTGGAGATCAAAGGGATACATTGCTGTTTTGCTGCTGTGGATTTGTGTGCTGTAAATCTGCAGCATTGCACAGCACCAACAATGTGAATGAGATTTTAAGAGATCTCATCCACATGCTGCAAAAATTGCAGCAAAAATTGACACGGTGCAGATTTTTTTTGCAGCATGTGGATGAGATCTCTTAAAATCTCATTCACGTTGTTGGTGCTGTGCAATGCTGCAGATTTACAGCACACAAATCCACAGCAGCAAAACAGCAATGTATCCCTTTGATGTGCAGATTTTTACAGTAGAGTTGCCCTTATTTAGTGCATAGGGTTAAATATATGCCAAGTATACAGCAAAATTTATGACAAACGCACATGTAACACCTGCCAACTTTGCCCAATGGATTTTTCCGCTGCATTCTATGTTTTGTTTGCATGTACTGTACCTTTAAAGCTCTGGTGGAATGTGCACCAGTTAAATCCAGAGTAATACTAATCTCTCGAACGTAATAACAAAATAAATTTTAAATTTTTCAATTATCTTTTAATGAAAAAAAACTATAGGAAATGAAATTCTCGCTTATGAGTAATTCTTCCCATTTAATGGGACACAAACATTATAACATTGCAGCTTTAACCCTCACGTACAGAGCAGGGTCATACTACAAAACCAAAGGGACTATGATGCTGCGTCATGTTGTATGTGAAGTATATTCCCTCTGTAGAAGCAATGGTTCAGGGAGAGAATACCTGTGTAAAACCGCATGCGGTGTAACATGTATTCGTATGAGATCTGTGTGCACCAAACCTAGGATTTAAAGGGATTTTCTCAGTGTTTAATATTAATGATCTATCCTCAGGATAGGTCATCGTTATCAGATTGTCTGGGGTCCCAGCACCCCCAATGATCAGCTGTTTGAAGGGGCCATGGCGTTCCAGCCTCCCTGCATCTTACAAAGCACAGTGCCATTCATTGAATAGTGGTTATGCTTGGTATTGCAGCTCAGCTCCATTCGCATGAATGAGACTGAGCTGTACCTAGGTCACGTGACCGATAAACGTGACATCACTGACCCAGAAAGAGGCCATGGTGCTCATGGAAGTCAGGAGTCAGACCCCACCGATGATGAGCAAATCAAATATTGAGGAAAACATGGTACATGTTACACGCTTCTTCAAAGTAGCCACCTTTTGCTTTAATAACTGCTTTGCACATGCTTAGCATTCTCTTGATGAGCTTCAAGAGGTAGTCACCTGAAATAGTTTTCACTTAACAGGTGTGCCCTGTCAGGTTTAATAAGTGGGATTTCTTGCCTTATGATTCGGGTTGGGACCATGAGTTGTGTTGGGCAGAAAACAGATGGATACACAGCTGATAGTCCTACTGAATAGACTGTTAGAATTTGTATTATGGCCAGAAAAAAGCAGCTAAATAAAGAAAAACGAGTGGCCATCATTACTTTAAGAAATGAAGGTCAGTCAGTCCGAAAAATTGGGAAAACTTTGAAAGTGTCCCCAAGTGCAGTTGCAAAAACCATCAAGCGCTACAAAGAAACTGGCTCACATGAGGACCGCCCCAGGAAATGAAGACCAAGAGTCACCTCTGCTGCGGAGGATAAGTTCATCCGAGTCACCGAGTTCCAGCAGGAGACACATCTCTACAACAACAACTGTCAAGAGGAGACTGTGTGCAGCAGGCCTTCATGGTAAAACAGCTGCTAGGAAACCACTGCTAAGGACAGGCAACAAGCAGAAGAGACTTGTTTGGGCTAAAGAACACAAGGAATGGACATTAGACCAGTGGAAATCTGTGCTTTGGTCTGATGAGTCCAAATTTGATATCTTTGGTTCCAACCACCGTGTCTTTGTGCAGAAAAGGTGAACGGATGGACTCTACATGCCTGGTTCCCACCGTGAAGCATGGAGGAGGAGGTGTGATGGTGTGGGGGTGCTTCTCTGGTGACACTGTTGGGGATTTATTCAAAATTGAAGGCATACTGAACCAGCATGGTTACCACAGCATCTTGCAGCGGCATGCTATTTCATCTGGTTTGCGTTTAGTTGGACCATCATTTATTTATCAACAGGACAATGACCCCAAACACACCTCCAGGCTGTGTAAGGGCTATTTAACCAAGAAGGAGAGTGATGGGGTGCTACGCCAGATGACCTGGCCTCCACAGTCACCAGACCTGAACCCAATCGAGATGGTTTGGGGTGAGCTGGACTGCAGAGTGAAGGCAAAAGGTCCAACAAGTGCTAAGCATCTCTGGGAACTCCTTCAAGACTGTTGGAATACCATTTCAGGTGACTACCTCTTGAAGCTCATCAAGAGAATGCCAAGAGTGTGCAAAGCAGTAATCAAAGCAAAAGGTGGCTACTTTGAAGAACCTAGAATATAAGATATATTTTCAGTTGTTTCACACTTTTTTGTTAAGTATATAATTCCACATGTGTTAATTCATAGTTTTGATGCCTTCAGTGTGAATCTACAATTTTCATAGTCATGAAAATACAGAAAACTCTTTGAATGAGAAGGTGTGTCCAAACTTTTGGTCTGTACTGTATATATATATAGTCTGTCACTAAAAGCTACAGAATGGCAAGATATGGTAAGTTTCACCCCATTCAGTGATAGTATCATTAAGGCTTTGTCTCGTAGTGGTCCCTCCAGGGGGACCAGACCCACAGTGGATTGCTGGAAGGAAAAAATGGATTAAACATTAATCAGATCAAACATTGAACAGGCCCAGTAGGGAGAGTGTCACATTTTAAAAGTTCAGCAGGCAAATTCCTTTTCTCTTTTAAACAACCATTCCAACAAAATTCAAAGACACAAATGTTCCTTTCTTGTATATGACAGGATGCTTGGAGCAATATACAGCCGACATCCACCCAACCACATTACAGCAAACAGAGCTGGAATTACAATAAGGGAATGGTACTGCTTCTATATGGAGTCACATTGCTTGTAAAATCAAATTAATTTATTAGGAATTGAGAAGTCAGGATTATTTGTGTACTCGGATGGATTTATAACAATTTGGGGTTCATATTTAGGGTGCTATGGACATATTGCAGATCCTAAAGCAACTATATTACAGTTGTATGAAACTGCAGTCTAAGGCTTACTTGTGATCTTAAAGAGCTTAAAGGGGTTTTCCAGTACTTACTGAGAAAAGGTCATCATCAGTATTTATCAGTATCAAATTGGTGGGGCTCTGATATAGCACCCCCATGATCAGATGATTCAGGCAGCAACTGGCAATAGAAAATATACAGTGGAAGGAAGGCTCCATCCACTGAATAGTTCACTACTGGACTGGGCATCAGTACTCTAGCATGGCCACTACACAGTGGATGGAACCTTGTGCTTCCAGTTCAGGCCATTGTATAGTTTCCGGCGTGCAGGGGGTGCAGGGTGTCAGACCACCACCGATCTTATATTGATGACCAATCCTGAGTAGAGATGAGCGAATCTATTCACCGCTTCGTATCGAATCTTACAAATTTTCTACTCCGAAGCAAATCTGGATTTTTTCCGATTCGCTCTGTCCTAAATGTTCTTAAACCTTTGTACGCATACGCTACGTACTTGTCCAATGAATTGTATGCTAATGCTACGCTAAAGTTCATATACGCTGCTGCATACAAATTCAGTTAATTAGCGAACTTTTACTGTAAGTTCATTATTTGTGTGGAAAATAGGCGGCAAAAAGCCCGGGAAGAAAGCGGTCACCTGACCTAGTGGGAAAGGCTTGCTCTGATTGGCCCATAGGCCAGTGACATCAGTTGTGCTGCGACTGCTGAGACGAGCAGAAGCACTGTGAAGTTGTGAAAGACAGAGAACTGTTTTCTAGAAATTGTGGTGTTGTTCTGGGCATCCATAATACACATATCAGGGCCAGTGCAGGGCTTATGCAGGAATAGTGCAGGGTTAGTAGTATTAATCAGACAGGGAGAGACAAGGAGAGAGACAGGGAGAGAGACAAAGACCTGCAGGGCCACAGTCATGTGAAAATGTCTGGCATGGAAAAGCAAAAGGGTTCCACTTCCAGCCAGAACTCGAGCTCCAAAAAAAGAAGGAGAAGGTGGCACAGGGCAGCAGTGCCAAAGGACATGTAGCTGGAGCTTCTACTGGTAGAATTTGTAATAGTTGGCCGCAAGCCTCGGATCACCTGCTGAGCTCCATCTCCATCTTCTGCTGGTGTTCACATAAGTAGCGTATCTTTAACAACTGTATGTTCGTTATTAGTGCGCGAATGTTCGCAGGACATGAGAGAATAACGAATGATTTGTACGAAGCTTCGACCGAATAGCTTCGTATTAGGTACGAATCTTTTAAAAAATTCAACGAACATTCGGCGAAGCGAATTTTCGATGATTCACTTATCTCTAATCCTGATGATAGGTTATCAAAATCTAAGTACCAGCAAACCCCTTTAAAAGGGTGTCCCTAGGAAAGCATGCACAGATTTTGTCCTTCCTTAGCTTTCCCTTGGGGTCCACAAGGTTTGGCAACCCTCCCCACCCCCCTTTCACTCCCCATTCTTGCACAACCATTTTAAAGTCCTGAATTTACTAACATAAATGTTGGTATGTTTAAGTAACTGTCTGACAACTTCTCACAGCAATCTTCATCCCTTCTAGATACAGCATGCTTTAAAGCAATGGTCCTCAACTCCAGTCCTCAGGGCCCACCTACCCATCATGTTTTCAGGATTTCCTTAGTATTGAGCAGCTGATATAATTAGTGTCCATCCATGAGGACTTACCAAATGTATTCATTCTGTGGGATACTCCTAAATCTTGACCGGCAAGTGGGCCCCGATGACTGGAGTTGGGAAACCCTGTTTTAAAGTAATCTTGAAAACGAAAGTCGAAATATCTTTCTCCCCCGACTTGCTATCCATATCTGCTGCTATGTTTCGATCTTAACCCTTACAGTACCAGCGCCGTACATGTACGACGCTGGTACGATGCGGGCACATGGCGCCCGCTCGCGGGTGCGGCGGGCGTCATGGCCGGCAAGTCTCTGCTGTTTCTAACAGCAGAGACTTGCCGCTACCTACTGTATCGGCGGCGTCTTCCGGGGTGACTAGATGCCGTGATCACACGTGATCACGGCATCTAGTTGCGTCTACACCCGGAAGCGTTCGCGTGTGGCCAATCGGGGTGTCTGTACACCATATGAAAACTGTAATCCTCGCTGGTGAGGATTACAGTTTTCAAAGTGCAATTCTTATTCTGGCCACTAGATGGCAGGCCAGGATAAGAAATGAGCAATTCATGAATTTAACTGCCTCTAGTAAATCCATGATTGCTCATAAAGAAAATTAAAAAGCCACAATATATAAGCTCATATTTGAGCATTCAAATAGTAAAAAAAAAATAAAAACAAAATGTTAAAAATATATAAAAAATAAAAAAGATATAAAAGTTCAAATCACCCCCCTTTCCTTATAAGTAAAAAATAAATACCTAAATAACACTAAATATAGACATCATGGGTATCACCGTGACCGAAAACGCCCGTACTTTTAAAATATAAAAAAAAAATCCAATACGGCGAATTGTGTGGCGGAAAAAAGCGTCCAAATGGCGATTTGCCGTTTTTTGTCGCTTTTTTTTCTAAAAAAAATTAAATAAAAAGTGATCAAAAAGTCATACACACCCCAGAATGGTATTAATAAAATCTTCAGATTGTCCCGCAAAAAATGAGCCCCCATACAGCTCTGTACACATAAATACCAAAAAGTTATAGGGGTCAAGATATGACAAGGAAAAAAAAAAAAAAAAAAAAAAAGGGCAAATTTCTAATTTTTTTTCACTATCAAAACGCAGGAAAAACTATACATATTAGGTATTGCCGGATTCGTATTGACCAGTAGAATGAAAATAATGGGTCAGTTTTAATGCACATCGAACGCTGTAAATAAGAAACCCGTAGAACTGTAGCGGAATAGCGGTTTTTTTGCAATTTCACCTGATTTGGAATTTTTTTCCCGCTTCCCACTACACCATATGCAATATTAAATGGTGGCGTTGGAAAGTACAACTTGTCCCGCAAAAAACAAGCCGTCATACAGCTATGTGAACAGAAAAATAAAAGAGTTATGGCTGTTTGAAGGCAGGGAGCGCAAAACGAAAATGCATGACCGAAAAAACCTCCGGTACTGAAAGGGTTAAAGGGGTTGTGCAGTCGTTTAATATTGACGACCTATCCTCAGGATAGGTCATCAATATCTGATTGTTGAGGTTTGACTCCCAGTACCCAGCTGATCAACTGTTTGAAGAACTCATGGCAATTGTTATAGTTTCACTGCGCTGTTGTTACAAAGGACATGGCATGCAGGTGAATAATGAAGATGATGTAGCACTCACACGAGCACCTAAACCCCTTTCGAAAAGCTAATCATCAGGGGTGCAAAGAGTCGGACTCCCACAGATCTGATGTTTATAAAATATCCTAAGGGAGGGAAGTAGGTGGAGCTAATAAAAGTGCCAGTTGCTGTAAGCTGTATCTTGTGACCCACCTCCCTGCTGGTGGTAAGCATCAAGCAAGGTCTACTACAGCAGCTGCTACCGCAGGTGGTCTGAGAATACAGTTTACCCCTACATGTACATTGCAAAAATGGTTCAGTAGCGCAAAATTCGGTGGGCATTCTGGGGAGTGTGTCAGAAGAAAATCCCAAGCAATTGATATGACCTTGAAATCAAAAATAGAGCTAGACACTCGTGCTAAGAAAAGCTGTAGCAGAGAGCTGACCACAGGAGGAGAGAGAGGGATGCATAAGAATATGCATAAGAATATGCATAAGAAGTGGTACAGTGCATCCCTCACATGGGATGCTATAAGATGAGATGCCTTAAGCTGAGAAAGTGGGCCAAGGATTGTTGGAATGGTGGTTAAAGGGAATGAATAACGTAATTATGACTTATTTTATTATTTTACACTGCTCTGACCCCCTTCATTTAAAAAAATGGCAGCACAACCCTTTATGTCTATAGCCACTTTCCAATTTAAAACTGGAAAAATAGTGGATGTATTATTTTTGCTTGGAAAACTTCAGCTTCCAAAGGGTAAACAAAAACTTGGGTCCCGACTCCCAGTTCCAAAACTGACCATGGGTTACCTCCAGGCTTTCTTTTTTTTTTTTCAAATACAGTACATTTTACCAAGATTATACAACAGTAGCAGTAAACAAGTAAGAGACAAGTATGTAATGATGTGTTTTGAGCAGACAGAACTCATCAACTGTATACCAGATATGCGGCACTCCAGAAAAGGGTTAGAGCAAAAGAGTAAATTGTTATAATGTTTTATTGTTAACCGAAGTGTTCTAATTTACTGTAATTTTATACCTAACAGCATTGTGGAACTAGGTCCATCTTCTAGTAACCTAAAGGGGCTGAGTCAAGGTGTTAACCCTTACATCCAGGGTTAACACCTTGACTCAGCCCCTTTAGGTTACTAGGAGATGGACTTAGTTCCACCCCTAATTAAAGGGGTTCTCCAAGTTAAATTTATTGATGACCTATCCTCAGGATAAGTCATCAATATCTGATCGGCGGGGACCTGAGGGAAGAAAGGGTGCACCCTCTTGTCACTGCACAGCCTCATCAGTGTGAGGGTTGCCACTGAAATCCATGTGTACAACTATCATTGTCAAGGTTACTACCATTCCCATTTTCTACTCACTTCTCTTGGGCTCTCTGTAGATACCTCATGACAGAAAACCTAGGAACCCAGTCTTTTAAACAAATAGACATATTCCATGTCACATAGGGCTTGCTCTGGTGACTTTGGCTGCAAAAAGAAATCAAAACCCACAATAAACTAGGGGGATCTTCTGGGTTTTCTGATTTTCTCCCATACTAGAAAAACATACTAGTAGAAAAACAGAAGATTCTATATACTCTGCAAAAACACTATGAAGCAGTGCAGAAATCAAGCCTCAGCCAGCCAGCGGTAGACTTGTTATTTTGTACTACTGCCCAGCCCATGGGTGGAGAGGAGAACCAACCCCGGTCTTGCTTGTATAAATCAAGCGTAGCACCAGTTGGTTGAGCTTCAGCCAATCTGTGTTAGGTTTTCTTTCTGCATTTCGACAAGGAGGCGCTAAATTATGGCTACAGAGAAGGAGGCTCATCCGCCAGTTTCAAGGTATGACACTGGTGACTATTGCACCAGCAGGTTTGTGCATGCTGAAGTGAGTGGCGGGCAGTTGGATGGGCTTATTTACATAGAAGGAGCTGGAAAGTGAAAAAGTATAGATGGGGGTTTACATTTATTTAATGGGTGGAGCTTTGTGAAAAGGAACATGGCCAAGTGGATACACAGGGTTAGTGAGCTCCTCGAGGCAGGTGCAAAATGTGCAATATGTGGCACCAGGGGCATAACTACCATAGCGGCAGACCATGTGACTGATATGGGGCCCAGGGCAAGAGGGGGCCCAGTCTTCATTGGGATTATCTCCTCTTCTACTGGAGGTGAAAACTTGGTCAGGATTCAACCCTCTAAAGGAAGTACTTTTAGCAAATGAGGCAGTGGAAAAATGGTCCAAAAAAGGTTTCATTGAAAAGGGTTTAGGCAGAAACTGAAACCCTTCTGTCCTGTGTGGGAGACCTGGTTTGATCCTTGCTATGGGGCCCTTACTTCTCTATGTACCCACAGTAGGGCCCAGGTTTGATGGCTACCTTTTCATACTCATATACAGATGTGTCCTTTCTTATCTTTTCTCTTGACTTGACATGTCTCAAGATGTTGGGTGACCGGCTTTGATAAAACCATGATTTTGCAATATCACATTATGTTTGCCTATTTGTGGCCTCCCAGTAGTTGTAGTAGTAGTGATGTGAGGGTTTTGCTAATATGTTGCCATACTGCATTGACTTATTATTTCCAAATCTGTGGAAACATCTGTAGCTACACTCCCTGAATTTATTGTGTATTACAACTTTCAGTTACCGACAACTCCTCCATTCGCACAGGTGTAGCTAGCGGTATCTGTACAGATGGTGAACTACTCTATCTGAGCAGGCTATGATGACCTAATACAGCTACACAAATAGCGTTGCACTCTGAAGTGCGATACTCAGATAGACTAACACATCTTCCGTACAGATGGCGCTTGCTTTATCGGAATTAGATTATTGTGATGTAGTCTAGCACCAAGTTAAAAGACGATAACCAATTTATCAGTTCCTTGTTGATTACTTAACAGGTGGGATTTCTGAATTTAACATAATATGAGAGCGTGCGTATCTTCTCAAAATTTCATTTTTTGTGCTCTCGTCTAATTTTCCTCAACGAAACATTTTGAAATCGAACCCCTGATACAATATACAGGCAGCATCTGCTTAGGAATTAGTAAGGGGACATGGTTTCCAGATGTTGGTTGCAACCAGGATGCAGATAATACAGTTCAGCTGTCATTTCTGATCAATCAGGTCTAATAAATGACACCACGCAGAGGCTGGATAGGTTCAGGGTGACTGAGATTCCTCTAACAAGACTGACAGAGATCCGGTCTCATATCCTAAAAACTCTATTAACTCCCCTAATCTCCACACGCAGCAGTTACAGTAGGGAAAGCAATGTTAGTTTAGATTTTTTTTTAATACATTACGGTATTATCATAATGCAATGCATTACACTGTGTAAATAACACATGAAGTTTTGATTAGCAGATGCCTAAGCTAAAACAGAATTGACAGGTTTCCAGAGGAGAACAAAACTCATTATGAGCCTAATGGGCCTGGAGCTAAAGATTGTATCTGACAGATGAAATGATGAATTTGTGTAATATACAGTTTCGTACCTTTAATTAGACATCGTAACTAGAACAGTCTATTAAAGCAAGTGAACGAAACCTTACTTAAAGGGGTATTCCCATCTTAGACATTGATGCCATATTGCTAGGATATGCCATCAACGTCAGGTGGGTGCAGGTCCCACTTCTCTGAGATTCACTCCTATCTCCAGAATGGCCCCTCTTCCCCTGAATTGAAGGAGCGTGGACGTGAATGTGCGGTGCGTTCTCTAGTCGTCCATATGGGACTCCCAAAAATAGCTGAGCACACCTGATCAGCTATTTTCAGAGCTCTCATGGTGCACTCTCCTTCACTTCGGGGCCCCTATTCTGCAGATAGGAGCAGATCCCAGAAGTGGGACATGAACCTACCTGACATTGTTGGGATGAGTATAACCCCTTAAAGGTAACTGTATCCCTTTTGTCCCCCAGAGTATCTTTGGAAAACCTCAGACAAGCTATACTCATGGGCAGTTTTTGACCCATTTTCCATTGGTTTCAACCGTTGTCAGGCTGGAATTACACATGTGGTTTTTGGTGCATTTCTTGAACGTAAAGGGAATGAAGATTATAGAGTAAGAACATACAGTATACATTTCCTTTCAGGTGGTTCCACTTCAGGCTTTGGTACAAAACTGCATAAAAAATTGCGCCTATATTTCCAAACAAATGGATAAAACCTGCAGTGAACCCACAGGGGGAGAACTGGGAGGAAGGGAGTGGTAGCTGTGGTACTGATAGGAGTGGTGGTGGTGCACAGTGGCTGTCCTCACTCCCGGGGGGCCATGCAGTGAATGGAAGGGCGCAACTTTTTCTCCTCAGGGTACACCCTCATATTCTTCCAAATATCATCCAAATAGGGTATATTCACATGCTGCACATTTTTCGGTCGCTGCTTTGAGTACAGCTTAATAAAATCTGACTTGACTACTTGGACAAGGGTGAGCGAGTCTCAGACCAGTCAAACAAATCACGAGTAACTATTAAGGTTCCTTCACACATGGTAGATTTTAATGTCTGTGACTGAAAATCAGCTTCAGTCACCTGAATGGGACTTGCAGAAATCCATGTGCTCGCTGCCAAAACAACCCCATTTAGATGAATGGAACTGATTTTCAGCAGCAGAAATTTTCTGCAATAAAATCTGTGTGTGAGGGCACCTTAATTCTTGCAGTTTCCTTGCACTGCATAGCCCAGCAATGTCTGCTCAGAGAAGACTGAGGCACCACAAGAACAGCACAGTCTGGTTACATACAGTGGCACAGTTTCACACACAGCATTTTTGGAAAAAAGGTATTTTTTCAGACATTTTTTGAGCCAAAGCCAGAACTGGATCCAGCGGGATGGAGAAGTATACTGTATACTGTGTACAACTGTGTGAATGGGTCCGCTTGCGATCTTGCTGAGCCGCGGCTCCGCAAAGAACATGTCCTATTCTTGCCCACAACAGAGGACAAGAATAGGCATTTTGAACGGGGCGTCCGGCACCCGTAGTATTGCGGTTCCACATTTTTGCTGACCCGTAATACTACGGCTGTCTGAATGCGGCCTAAATCTTACCTATTACCAATTCCTTTTGAATTCACCTCTGGAATTGGTTCAATAAACTACATGATAGACAACAGCATTGGTAAAGTAAAAAAATAAAAAATGTGAAACCACCCTGTAGCTGATACCTGACCTGCAGGCAGGAGAAGCTGAGCAGATTGATATATAGCTTGGTGGAAAAAAGAGTCAGTATCATTTGCATTTTATTTATTTTAATTCCTGTAGTTTATGAGCATAGAGGAGTCCAACAGGCGGAACTAATCAGTGACTGTAGATTATGAGCATAGAGGAGTCCAGTAGGCGGACCTCAGTGACTGACAACTATCTCAGTTATACATTTATGCAGGAAATGCTGTTAATCACTGATTGGTCCGCCCACTGGACTCCTAATCATAGAAAGATTTTAATTATAAAAATACAAGTTATGGGGTAGTTTAAAGCCTGTATTAGACAGGCAGTCTGCTAGATCATCGCTAATGAGCCTTCATAGGGATGATGTGGCAGTGTAATACTGCCGCCGCTTACCTGATGAATGAGTTAATCGGGCAATTGGAATCTTTCAGCACATTTAAAAATCATTGTTTGCTGGCAGATGATCATGCATTAGCAATCGCTCCTCCCCATACTGAGGAGGAGATAGCTGAACATTTCCTTCCCGACAATCGCCTGCAGGATCGTAATGTCTAATACAGCCTTAAAAGGGCTGCCTCACTTCAGGAAATAGCATTTATCATGTAGAGAAAGTTAATACAAGGCCCTAACTAATGTATTGTGATTGTCCATATTGTTTCCTTTACATGGTTATAACCACCCTGCAATCCAACATCTGTGGTCATGCTTGTACACTATAGGAAAAAGTGACGACCTCTCTGGTGGTTGGGACCGCTGGAGTGCACATAAGCTGGTTCTTTTTCCTATAGTGTCCAAGCACGGCCACCGCTGCTGGATTGTAGGGTGGTCATAACCATTGAAACGAGCAGTGTATAATGTGATGGAAAAATGAATCCAGCCAGCAAAGGAAGAAATGTGGATAATAGCAATACATTAGTAAGTGTCTTGTATTAACTTTCTCTAAATGATAAATGCCACTTGTTGAGGTGACACAACCCCTTTAAGTTTGGTAACTTTAGGCATAGAAAATGGTCTAAGTGTAAGACAGCTAGGAAGCAGTTTTTTTTTTTCTCTCCTGGCTCTTTGGGATCCATTATTGTATCAGAGCCTGGGCCCACCAGAGGATCCTCTAGTACTCTGGTGGGCCAGTCTGACCCTGTGCATTTCTGGTTCACAGACTACAGTTCAAGCTACTCTTCTGCTCTGTACATTTTACTGTGCTCAACTCCTTACATCAATAGGTTATATCAAACTGTGGTCAATGGTGGTGGTTCCTTCCCTTGCTCCGGGGTGTTGAGCTTAGCTGTCAGACTTAGCTACAGACATTCTGTACTCTGCCTTTTATCCTCCTCACTACCATCTGGGCTGCAGTGACCATATACCTTTTCTCAGAGTAACTTCCTTTTTTTTTTTTTTTCAAAATCATCTTTAAAGAGGTTTTCTGCTTTGGACAATCCTTATTTGATAGAAAGGTCCTTTGATAGTAAGATGATAACAAAGCGTCCTTCTGCTGGAACTTCTAGTGATCAGCTATAATCTGTAAGAACACCCGGCAGTAAGCGTTCAGTTTCCCTGTAGCGCCACCATAGGTGAAATTAAGAATGACACAGTGCCCATACAATGAGTTGTCTGTGTAATGCAGTACTGGACAGGTCCTCCAGAGAGAGAGTAAGAGACAGATGCTACTGGTAACCACTCTCGCCAAGAGATGGATCCTGAACAGAGCACCCCTCTCTATTAACTCTGAATTTACAAATAGGTGATAGGAAAATGAGAAAACCACCATAATTTGTCTTCTATAAACCCCCTGGGCAGGGATTCACTGGGAATAAGGACTGGGTTTGCTACAAAGGTCTTCTGCATGACAACCCAAGTAGGCCTCAATTACATGAACATAACTGCTCCCTATTACTGGGCAACTGTTTTTTTCACTATTTAAGGTTCTCTCTACTCTGACGGGGGGGTACTAACTTTTTATTTAATTAGCCCCATCTATCTTCTAGATCTGACCAGCTCCTAAAGGTACATTCACTTGGAAGGA
The DNA here is from genome assembly GCA_900303285.1 of Rhinella marina. Taxonomy (NCBI): domain Eukaryota; kingdom Metazoa; phylum Chordata; class Amphibia; order Anura; family Bufonidae; genus Rhinella; species Rhinella marina. The sequence continues at coordinate 54,649 of ONZH01002937.1, forward strand.
CTCAGCATATGACTTTGCATAAACCGTAACCACCTCAGATAAAATAAAGAAAGGATCCTCATAAACACCTTCTGACATCTTCCACTAACTGGACAATACACATCATCTGCTTCTGTAATCTTCTTCCTGTCAAGAGAAGACACTTCATATACGGCACAATACATTACTTTTCATCACTTCACATTATCCCACTACCATCTATTCATGTGCAGTTACAACATTTTAAAACCTCTTATAAAATTCAAGTATCATTCAGCAGTGGTGACATTAGTTTCATAGGAAAGAGCTGAACAATAAAAGTTCATAGGTTGTGGTTCACATGTACCCCCGATTGGGGTACCACAGTTGTACTGAATGTTTTATAGCAATCTGCTCAGCTGCTCCTGCAGATTAGACACCATGTTCGATGGTGAAAAACGCCAATAGCGTGCAAATAGCTTTTCTCAGCTTACAAAAAAACATGGGAAGCACAAAAACAGCATTAGGACCAGATACACTGTGTGCTGTGACCACATACTGTAGTATCCGGGCTGTATCCTTACCCGTTTATTTTAATGGGTCTGTGCACATGAGCATCGTTTTTCACTCATCTCTGCAATCAGGAAAAATCTCAGCACGTTCTATATTGTGCGTTTTTCATGCAACTCTAGTTCCATAGAGGTGAATGACGCTTGCTTGAAAAACAGAAGGTGTTTGGATACAATGAGTTTTTCACTGATGGTTGCTAGAAGATCTAGATTGTTCGTTTTCAGTTTTCCTTCATGGGTTTGAAAAATGCATCAAAAATGATCACATCTGCATGGAAAAAACACACACACTGAATGTTATTTCAGATAAAACTTATTGAACTTGCATGCAAAACCATCAGTATTCCCCTGAACAGATCCTGACACAATCCGTATCGTTCATGTGAAAGAGGCCTAATTTTCAATATATAATTGGCAGAGGTAAAAGACCCTACACACTGATCAACTGTGGTAGCTCTAGTGATGGACCTACACAGCACCATCCATTGTGTAGTGGACGGAGTTGGTTACTGCATTGCTGCTTCCACTGAAGTGAATGGGAGCAGCGCTGCAGTAACAAGGTCCATCCACTACACTATAGATTGAGCTGTGTGGGTCCAGTGCTAGAGCTACTGTCAGACAGCTCATAGACGGGAGTGAGCACCAGCCAATCAGATATTAATGGTCTATGCTGGGACCATCAATATTAGAGGAGTAGACAACCCTTTTAAAGAGGAGCTTTACTCTTTTTTTTTTTACCCCATTACACTAAGTTCCTTTACAAACGGGGTACACTTCGCTGATGCTGCTATAACTTTTATTTTTTTTCAAATGCCACTCGGCTGCCCTGCTGTGCTCCCATTCTGTTTTTGAGCCCTGTATGCTAATAGATAACATCGGTACAGGGAGAAGGTCAACACTTCTCAGTGGACGTCTCCTTCTCCCTGGCTGTGGTGCGGTCCAATTGCAGCGGAACACATCACAGCCAGGGAGAAAAAATAGTTCACCTTCTCCCTGGCTATGACGTGGCCGCTGCGATTTGGCCGTGCCACAACCAGGGAGAAGGAGACGCCCACCGAGAAATGCTGGCAACTCCTCCTCCATGTACCGATGCTTTCTACTAGCATTCAGGGCACAAAAACAACTGTGAAAGGTCCTCTTTAAGGATGCATCCTATTTTAGGTCATAATCCAGAAGCTCCCTGTAATGGCTGCTCTACAATCCGAATTTAATTCTCAGTACCATGGGCTTACTGTTACCTTCTGTGCTACTGTGTATGTGGTTCCTTCACTGCTCAAGGTCACACTGCTAAATAAAATGAACAGCAGCCCCTATATTGCACCAATAACTAACCCCATATTCAACCAGATAGGAAATTTGCAATGCAGCAGACACAGAAAAAAATGACATTTTAACCCCTTAAAGAGCCTCTGTTAGCATGATCAACCCTATTAAAAGAGGTATTTTGCCTGGTTGAGCATGCTGATTAAAACAATACCTTTATTTTGTCTGTATGTTACACAGCTGCTGAGATAATGGTGTTTTTATCCATATGGAAATTAGTACATTGGAGCACCAGGGGTTGGGGCCGAATCCTTGGAGCACTACTTCTGTAACACACCTGTGCTCTGCACACTTTTCCTTCCCTTGATTGACCTGGCTAGGCATCAGCATGCTGGTAGCAGAGCTGTGTCCTAGAGTTGTATACTAGAATGTTCATATCATATACACTACTTAGCCTCACACTACCTAGCCTTACTATATTAAGAATAAAGGTTTTTATGCTTAGAAAGCTAATACATACACATTTTACTGGTTTATTCACAGGCACAAAAGAACCCAGTAACATATATTAGCTTTCTAAGTATAGAAAACCACTTTTCACAAGATGATAAGGCTATAGCCTAGAGGTAAACGGTCAGCCTTGCATGTAGATTAGGGCTGAGCAAATTGGGTTCGAACTGCTATAACCAAACCCGAATCATTTAAAAAGTTTGTTAATAATATGGGCACAGTCCCACTGTAAAATGTATGTCCTCCGTGTAGCTCTTTCCAAAGTTTCAGCAAATATCGCAAGTCTTACTTTGCCTCGCCTCTATCACTTGTCATTTAATTTATTCGCATAAATTACGGTATCAAAATACTAAGCTGAACTCGGCTTTGGTAACAAAGCCAAGCTTTTTATTTTTATATTTTTATTTATTTTTATAATTTATGTGAAGAAACAAAGTGACACATGATAGAAGCGAGAAGAAGTAAGTCTTGAGATATTTGCAGAAACTTTGGAAAGATCTCTGTGGAGGACAGATATTTTACTGTAGGACGGAGCTCATTATTATTAACATAGTTTTTAAAACCCTAATGTAGGTATCCTAGGAGAGAATAGATTTTTTTTCTTCTGTTATTCTTTTCTCACTCATTTAAACCACAATAAAACGCTATAGCCTTATTATATTGAGAATACAGGTTTTTATAGAGGTTTTTGGGTCAATTGTTTTTTTTTTTTTTAAATGGCAGCAACCAGTGTCTGGTGTTTTTTTTTGTTTTGTTTTTGGTTTTTTTTGTTATTGGCTAGCAATTTTCTCCCAAAGAGTTTTTGCTGCTTAAAAAATACGTGTTCAGTGTGTGTTGAGGTTTTATTTATTTATTTATTTATTTATTTATTTATTTATTTATTTATTTAGTTTGCTTTTCTGGCAATTTGCACAGCATTTTCATCAATGCTTTTTCCCCAACTCTCCAGAGAAAGTGACATCACATATATTAGTCTAAAAAAAACTACTGCCAGGCATACAGAAAATGACATTAAAAATGTCAGATACTAAAACATACTTATATGGGGAAAAAAATCCTTAAATTGGCTAAAAATCTCAGCAAAAAATGATGATAATGTTTTTGAGACATTTTTTGGCTAAAAACTCCAGAGAAAAAACTTTGTGAAGGAGCCGTAAGACTGGCAGATCTCTTGGCAACAGATTTATTTTAACTTTTGAAAGATGTGGCTCTTTTTTTCTTATATACAGGATATGATCATTATTATCTTGTTATATATACCATTTCATACAAAGACCACAGCAGTAGTATCATGTGTGACACATATCAACGAATTCTCATCAGATTATACCATAACACATGCATTATTTTTAGTAACAGATTGCCTATTACAATGTACGCAGGTAATAATTACAATTTGCAATTACAGCTAATTACTACGTGTCCCTGACGTTCTAACATAAAGTTCTATTAAAATCCTCAGATTACAGTAGACCACAGAGAGAGTGTGATATTTCCACATTCAAGTGATTAGGCTATATACTGTCAAGCATACGAGTGAAGGATCTGTGGTAGAGATGAGTAAATCAATTCTAATCTAATTTTATTAATTAAATTCAATGCAGCTTTTTTGGGATTCATCCCCCACAAATTGATCAAATTGGTGCCTGTCATTTTACATATCAAACTACAGGAAAGATGAAAAGATGAAGGGGGGATCACATGACCCCGTTCTGGCGGGATTCCTCATAATGTCTTGTAGTCAGTCTCAGCCAATCATGAGGGCTATAGCTGTAGTGTCAGTAGACGTGTCGTAGGCACTATTTAAGATTCCAGCCAGGATCTGCAATACTTCTGGGCTTGTAAATTGGAGGGATTGCATGTCTGTTAGATACAAGAAAGAAATCTTAAATGGGTTGTCCCACCAAAAATATTCTACAGTTTTCAAACCAGCACCTTGATCTAAATATTTTTTTAATTGCATGTAATTAAAAATTTTGCATAGCCACTGAGTTAGTCAATAAAATATATCTGTATAGCACCACCTGCTGTTTGTTTTTTTCGTATTTCTTTGTCCTGCTCACTAAGAAGGCCGCCCATGCTAAGTTCCATTTATGATACAGTAGTACTCAATGTATTAATAATGTGCATCATCCCAACACCCAGTCTTCATCACATAATTTACAACCACAGTCAGGAGGTCTCATTTTACTGAGAGCTGCTTTGTATCATAATTAGTGTTGAGTGAATCAAAGTGTCTGAAGTGGACTTCGATCCGAATTTCAGGAAAAATTTGATTTGCTGAAAAGCCGAATTTCCTCGTGCTTAGTGGTAATGAATCCATTTTCCTTGAAATGACATCATGATAATCATACTTACTTCATACATTTGAGTGTGAAAAGGATGCTGCTGCCATCTTGCTTTAAGATCCTGCGCAAAATCTAATGCGCGGTGACGTATGACCTCACTACGCCGGCCGACATAATGATGTTATCACGCGCAGCACAAGCATCTTTAAGCAAGATGGCCATGGCCTCTTTGCAATCAAATGGATGAGGTAACTATGATTTCATATACTTTTTTTTTTTAAATCTGCAAACAGGGAATGCTTTAATATGTATCTGCGATCAGTAACAAATTTGGCACCTGAGGGGTTCAATGACGAGGACGATCATTGCACCAGCTATTCACAAAGAAATGTGCTTTGTGACAAAGCAATTTGTCACAAAGCAAATTTTTTTTGTAAAATTCGGAGAAGCAGCCAAATTGAATTTTAGAGGACTTCGCTCATCTCTAATGTATAAAGTATATACAGTGAACTCTGCAATTGACCATTTTTTGTTAAAGTACTTTCGATAGTTAATGGAAAAAATCATCAGAGCTTGCCTGCTATACCTAATGGTAGAAACTGGCCCAGTTTACCATCAATGTACTGTCTTGTCCACCCTCCAGCCTGTACAGAGGAAGTTCAGTGTAGAAAGTGACATTATCACACCGAAGAGGGCAATCTCTACAATCTCCTGCATTTTTCATCATTTTCCATACTGTACTGCTGCTGACACTACTACTACCCATACACAGCTGCATATCTTCTTCCTTCTACATTCCATTCCATACTATACTGCTGCTGCCGCTACTACTAGCCCTACACATCTCCGGCCCTGTGTATCATGTTCCTAACTGTACTGCGGCTGGGAAACCTACCCTGCACAATATATCAAATTTAAAACTGCTCCCAAAAAAGGATAATTATTGACCCCTTTTTAAAAAGAGAGGGATACTGAGTGCAAAACTGATCATTTAGCACTGGAATGGTGTGCTCAGCTGAAGCTCTAATGTGTGTAGGGAGTGAGGACATCATCAGTCGGAGGGAGAGAAAGATCAGGTGAAGGGAGAGAAGGATCAGGTGAAGTGAATATTTTTGCCACACCAGTGGTGTTTGGCAGCAACGTTCTCCCCTCATTAAAAACACATATATGTTCATTATTCACGTGACAGTTATTACATGTGAATGGCCGCCTTTCTACTAAACAGTTTAAAGATACCTCAGGTTTATCAGAGTGACTGATGCTGGATGATAAATTTGGTCCATCTTTTGACTAACAAAGGGAGTAATTTACTATGAGGGTAATATTTGAGCTCATTTTTTAGTGTCTGCTATTGTTTGAATAAATTTTTTGTTAAGAAATGTAGCACTGTCACATGTAGCACTAGGTTGTGGTAGGGCTGATTTCAAAATTCACACATGAGATGGTAAATTTGCCACAATTAGCACCATATCAGATTTAGTTTAAATATTGACCACAGCTCCTGAAACAGTGGTGGACTGATGGATAGCAGATGATGCTACTGGAACCTACTTCACTCTCTACTCCAGTCAGTAATGATTACAGGGTCAAAAGAGAATTAAAGTTCTCAGAAACTTACTACCGCCAAGGCCAGAGCACATTCACATATAACATATGACAACAATAAAGATGTCACACACTTACAGTACATCTGTATAAGAGAACATTGTGGTACTCTCCCCAAGAAAATGATCACACAACAGACTATAAATCTCAGGATAAAAACATTTTCCCAGCATGTATACATGGAAGGTCCTTTGTGACCGGTGCCTTGACCTCCAGGTTGAGCCGTAGTAATTATTTGGTTGACGTCAATGCATATGCAGACTGAAGAGACAGAGATCGTAAAGGGCAGAGTCGCTGATTAAACTTCCAGTATAATCTCTGAGAAGAATCACTCTCCAAAGGTCAGCATGGTTGGTTTCCTTTGGCCCATTAAAGCCTAAGTATCTATTATACGGTCTAAGGAACATATTAGAAAGGTCAGTCTCAGTGAAGAATTTTATGTTTCAACAGAGTAATAAGGAAATGCGGCTTTTTTTATTTGAAATTTTGGAAACAGTGTGAATGTGAGTGGAAGGATCATAAACAGGGATTTCCCAAGTGTAATGACTGTGGACAGAAATATAAGCATCATGGGGTTTTGTGCAAGGAATTTTCATTAATCAATGACAGGCCATGGTTAATTTCAGATGTTTAAATCTATGTTTTCTGAATATGTTGTAAAAAAATACACCCTAATAAACCGGTTGAGCAAATATATAAGCTAAATGTCACGGACCTACTCCAGTTGTAACCCTTCCAGCCTTTATCTCAATAAAGCTGAAGTCTAGCTTGATCTTCTGAGCTCTGATGCAAAATCTATAACTGTTACCCCTCCCAACTCAACATTAATGCTGTGTCCTGAAATAGGAAGACGGTACTGCGGCACTCGGTATCTTCAATACAATTCCTAATTTATTCATCAAAGATGGGATGTTTCGAATGCAGTAAGTCTTTTTCAATCAATTCTGCCCAGTCATCTCCTTACTTTCCTCACTAACCCCAGCCACTACTAAATCCCCACTGTCCAATCCTGTATCCCACTGTCTATTTACACTATCTACATCCCTATTAGTATGAGCCCCACCACCACCCCGATCCTAGTTTAAAAGCTCCTACAGACTTCTAATCATTCTTTCCCTATTAAGGTGCAGCCCATCCCTGCAGCTGACAGAGAAGTCAGCCCAGTTCTCCATGAACCCAAACCCTTCCTTCCTGCACCAGCTTCTGAGCCACTTATTTAACTCCCTAAGCTCCTGCTGTCTTTCTAGTGATGCTGGTGGCACTGGTAGCATTTCTGAAAACAGTAACTTGGAGCTCCTGAACTTGAGCTTCTCTTCTACTTCCCTAAAACCATGTGTAACCCAGAAACACCTCCTGTTGGGCCCAACACATTGGTTCTGCCTCCTACAGTGAATGGGTATACTATGGTACTTTGTGACCCTTATAAAACATGCACCAGTGCAGACTGGGAACATGAGGCAAAGAGGAGCAGCAGTCAGGAATACATGCTGTGTAAAGCGCTCACAATGGCAATATAGAGATAAAAGGCAAGGGAGGTGTAGCAAGACATATAACAGACCTTCTGGGACAGTGAGACAACACTTTATCTCCAGGACCAGGGTTTCCAACCATCCAGAAATTTCTGGACAGTCCGTAAAAATAGGCAACTTTTTTCCTCTGTCCGTGAAAAAACATAGATGTGTCCGTGATTTTTTTGAGGCTGGTGAAACTTGACTAGATTATTTTGGTGGTAATTATCATAATTTTACAGCTCACAGTAAATGCTGGTAATGAGTTCTGATCAGTCTATTGACCTATAGACCTGCATAATCGTTATCCTTCATTATGGTTTTCCAATTTGTCCGTTAAAAATATTGTCCGTCCGTGATTTTGTGATAAGTAGAGATGAGCGAGTAGTGAAATATTCGAAAGTTCGAAATTCGATTCGAATAGACCGCGAAATTCGACTATTCGACCGAATATCGAATCCCATTAAAGTCTATGGGAAAAAAATGCTCGCCACTTGGAAATCTCAATTCGACCACTTGGAGGTCACCAAGTCCACCCTGAAACCTCAGAAAAGGATGCCAACACTGCTGGAATGCAACTGGGAAAGCAGGGGAAGCATGTCTGGGTGCATATAACGCGCCCAAGTCGCACTATTACGCCACTATCACAGCCTCTCAACAATACACTCCAAAGACAATGTAACCTCTCTGTAAAGTGAGACCATACAAGGAAACCTTCTTTCCTCTACATTGCCATGGACCCCAAGCCAAACTAGACAAAAAAGAAGATAAAATTCTGCACCCCTTAAAATCACGTTGCCTATGACAACCACAGATGGCATAGGCAAAGGGGAAAGCAAATAGACCCCACCCCTAATTGTCATTGTGTGTGTGTGTGAGATGTGGTCAGACATGTCTTCTTTAAAATGTAAAAACAACTCAAACACATGCAGAAGCCTTAAAATGCCCAAATTGTTGGCGCTTGAGATGTCAGTGACCCGACCTGGCCCAGTGTCATGTCTAGCAGGTAAAGCAGTGGGGATGTTGAGGGATGCGTAGGACCGCAAAAGGCAGGAAGAGGCCGTGGGATGGCCAGAGGCTCATGGAGAAGGCAGGCTAGAGCCCGCAGGGCCGCATCTCTTCCCTATAACAGGCCCCCACACAAAGCTCTCCCATCGAGGGCTCTTAGGTCCTTGTTGTGAAAATATTTTAATGAGTGCGCAAAGTTAGCTTGAGGTGAGCCCTCGAAAAAATTATATAGAGGCCCAAGAGGTGAGCCCTCGAAAAAATTAAGTGGAGGCCAAAGAGGTGAGACCTCTTAAAAATTGTATTAAGGCCCAAGAGGTGAGCCATAATAAAAATTGTTTGTAGGCCCAAGAGGTGAGACCTCTTAACAATTGTATTAAGGCCCAAGAGGTGAGGCATAATAAAAATTGTTTGTAGGCCCAAGAGGTGAGGCATGAGAAAAATTGTTTGTAGGCCCAAGAGGTGAGACCTCTTCAAAATTATGTGGAGGCCAAAGAGGTGAGACCTCTTAAAAATTGTTTGTAGGCCCAAGAGGTGAGCCATGATAAAAATTGTTTGTAGGCCCAAGAGGTGAGACCTCTTAAAATTATGTGAAGGCCCAAGAGGTGAGACCTCTTAAAAATTATGTGGAGGCCCAAGAGGTGAGACCTCTTAAAAATTATGTGGAGGCCCAAGAGGTGAGGCCTCTTAAAAATTGTTTGTAGGCCAAAGAGGTGAGGCATGAGAAAAATTGTTTGTAGGCCCAAGAGGTGAGACCTCTTAAAAATTATGTGGAGGCCCAAGAGGTGAGACCTCTTAAAAATTATGTGGAGGCCCAAGAGGTGAGACCTCTTAAAAATTATGTGGAGGCCCAAGAGGTGAGACCTCTTAAAAATTATGTGGAGGCCCAAGAGGTGAGACGTCTTAAAAATTATGTGGAGGCCCAAGAGGTGAGACCTCTTAAAAATTATGTGGAGGCCCAAGAGGTGAGACCTCTTAAAAATTATGTGGAGGCCAAAGAGGTGAGACGTCTTAAAAATTGTGTGGAGGCTAAAGAGGTGAGACCTCTTAAAAATTGTTTGTAGGCCCAAGAGGTGAGACCTCTTAAAAATTGTTTGTAGGCCCAAGAGGTGAGCCATAAATATATATATTTTTTTTTATGGAGCAAATCTACGGCGGTTAAGGAGGAGGAGGAGGAGGTGGAGGAGGAAATGGCACTTCACACAGATGGCACTTCACTTTTGGCTGCTTTCCACTGTTGGAGAAGCAAAGTCCGGGTCAATCCACTTGCTGTTCATTTTGATTAGCGTCAGCCTGTCGGCACTGTCGGTTGACAGGCGGCTGCGCTTATCGGTTATAATGCCCCCGGCTGCGCTGAACACCCTTTCTGATAGCACGCTGGCGGCAGGGCAGGCAAGCACCTCCAAGGCGTACAGGGACAGTTCCAGCCACGTGTCCAACTTGGAGACCCAGTAAGTGTAGGACGCCGAGGGATCGGGGAGGACAGGGGTACGGTCTGCCAGGTACTCCCGCAACATCCGCCGATACTTGTCCCTCCTGCTGATAGCGGGCCCCGCAGTGATGGAAGTTGCACGAGGGGGTGCCATGAACGTGTCCCACACCTTGAAGAGTGTTCCCCTGGTGGCTGTGGGCCTGATCGATGTTGTGGGACTCTGGGAGACCCTCTCCTCTCTGCCGCCAGCGATGGTGGGTGGGAAAATCTCCATCATGTTCTGCACGAGTTCCCTCTGGTATTCCAGCAATCGATTCGTCCTCTCCTCTACCGGAATAAAAGAGAAGACGTTATCTTTATACCGGGGGTCCAGGATTGCGAAGACCCAGTACAGTTTGTTCTCCACTATCCGGACAACACGTGTGTCCCGGGAAAAGCAGCCCAGCATGAAGTCAGCCATGTGTGCCAGACTCTGAATAGGCATGACGTCACTGCCCCCACCAGAAGGATCACTTGCCATTTCCTCCTCTTCCGCCTCCTCTCCGCCCCATCCGCGCTGAACCAATGGGACGCACACAGCCTGACTGCTACCCTCGCCTCCAGAATCCTCCTCCTCTTCCACAGCCACCTCCACGTCGTCCTCCTCCTCATCCTCCTCCTCCTGCAACTGCCACCGTGAAGCAGACAAAAGTGTGGTCTGACTGTGTAGCTCCGTTGCGTCTCCTCCTACCCCGTCTCCTCTGCGTGCAATGCGTTCTCCCTTATTGCGATGAGCGATTCTTTAAGGACGCATAGGAGCGGGATGGTTACGCTCACTATAGCGTCCTCGCTGCTGACCTTCTTGGTGGACTCCTCAAGATACGCAGTACATCGCATATGTCTGCCATCCATGGCCACTCGTGGTTGGCAAACTGAGGGAGCTGAGTTGGAGGCATGCGTGGATCATAATCTGGTACTCCATCAATGCTCTCTGCTGCTCACACACCCTGGCCAACATGGAATAGGTGGAATTCCAGCGAGTCGGCAGGTCGCACAACAGCCGATGTTCAGGCAAATGGAGGCGTTGCTGGAGTTTTTTAAGCTAGCAGCAGCTACAGTTGACTTCCGAAAGTGAGCGCACAAGCGCCGCACTTTCACCAGTAGCTCTGCCAGGTTGGGGTAAGTCTTTAGAAATTTTTGGACTACCAGATTAAAAACGTGGGCCAGGCATGGTACGTGATTGAGTTTGGCAAGCTCCAGAGCCGCCACCAGGTTACGGCCGTTATCGCACACGACCATGCCTGGTCCTAGCTGCAGCGGCGACAGCCACATCTCCGTCTGCTGCAATATGGCGTCCCTCACCTCTGGGGCGCTGTGCTTCCTGTCGCCCAAGCTGATGAGCTTAAGCACCGCCTGCTGACGTCTCCCCGGCGCCAGTGCTGCAACGCTTCCAGCTAGCGGCTGAGGGCGATGTTAAGGCAGAGGAGGAGGAGGAGGGGGTTTATCAGAACCCGTGCTGGCAATCTTGGGTGGGGGTGTAGTAGGCCGTCTCTGTTTGCGACCCCGTCCCCGCTTCCCACAACATTCACCCAGTGTGCCGTCAAAGAGATGTATCGTCCCTGGCCACAAGCGCTTGTCCACGAGTCGGTGGTCAAGTGGACCTTTGCGCTGACTGCGTACCTCAGGGCCCGCCTGATGTTACGCGACACGTGCTGGTGCAGGGCGGGGACGGCACTCCGGGAAAAGTAGTGGCGGCTGGGGACGGAATAGCGAGGTGCGGCAGCCGCCATCAGGTCGCGGAAGGCCTGCGTCTCCACAAGCCTAAACGGCAACATCTCCAGGGCCAGCAGTTTGGAGATGTGGCAGTTTAAGGCTTGGGCTTGGGGGTGACTCGAGGCGTACTTCCGCCTGCGGTCGAACGCCTGCGAGATGGACAGTTGATGGGACGAGGAGTGTGAAGGTGCAGGTGAAGATGCGGGGGAAGGGGAGGCTGAAGGAGAAGGCCCCAAAGTAGCCGAGGCAGAGGCAGATGTGGAGGTGTCCTGGCTGGAGTCTGGACCGCAGTGGCAGCACACAACAAAGGGGAAGAGGCAGTGGCAGCAAGACCGGGCGCAGGTTGTATTGCGTTTGCTCTTTCCCACTCAGCCCAGTGCTTGACTTCCAAGTGATGCCGCATGCCTGAGGTGGTCATATTGCTCTTCTCAGAGCCCCTACTCAGTTTTGAGTGGCAGAGTGTGCAAACCATGCTCAGTTTGTCATCCGCACAAACATTAAAAAATCTCCACACCACAGAAGTACGAGGCCTCGATGGGGGAGCTTTCGCGCGACTGCCTGCTGCCGGGAACAGCTTCGGCCCTGCTGGCTGTGGCCTCACTTCTCTGTCTGGACTGTCCTCTGCCTGTGAACATCCCTCTGCCTGTGGAACATCCCTCTGCCTCTGGACATCCCTCTGCCTCTGGGACATCCCTCTGCCTCTTGCTGCCTTTTCGGTGCTGCGCAGACCACCACCTCTCCACTGCTTTCCCCGCTGGACATCACCCCTGAACAATTGGGGTCGGTCATTTCGTCATCCACCACCTCCTCTTCCACTTCCTCACTCTGCTCCTCCTCCTGCCCACTGGACATTCCAAAAGCCTCCCTTGATGGCAACTGCGTCTCATCATCATCATCGCTCATGATAACAGATGCTGGTTCAGGGTCCACCATCAGCAGGAAGATGGCGAATACTCAAGTGTTGGGCATCACTACAAACAAATTCCTCTGCTAGCTCCTGGGATTCTTCCGGCACATCTGAAAAAAGGACCCGAAAGAAGCTCCTGGGAGGGGTCAATGGTGGGATGACTCTGTTGGCCAGGTGTGGAGGAAGGAGGGTCAGAGTGAGACTGTGTGGATGACTGGCTGGTGGACAACTGTGTGGAAGCGCTATCGGCTATCCATTGCACCACCTGTTCAACCTGCTCAGGCCTCAACAGCGGTGTAACCCGTCCCTGCTTAACTGTCCATAAAGGCAGGGATTCTGGATGAGTGGGATCCTGGCTGACCCTCACCAGCACGCATTGTATCCCCACTGGCTTCAACAAGGCCCCCAACAGCATTTCCGCCGCGACCTGTCCTCGTCCACGTCCGATTCCGCTAGCCCCCCTCCTGCATTTTATTTTTTTTTGGTTACAATATTTTGCCTTCACAGCCGTGTACTAACAGTTCAGACGGTGTGTCTTAACACCACGTATATAAAATTATTTTGCAAGAGAACGCACAGTACAGGTGCCAATGAAAAGGCCTAATTTTTTTATATTTCTAGGTACACAGCCGTGTACTAACAGTTCAGACGGTGTGTATTAACACCACATATATAAAATTATTTTGGCAAGAGAACGCACAGTACAGGTGCCAAATAAAAGGCCTATTTTTTTATATTTCTAGGTACACAGCCGTGTACTAACAGTTCAGACGGTGGTGTATTAACACCACGTATATAAAATTATTTTGGCAAGAGAACGCACAGTACAGGTGCCAATGAAAAGGCCTATTTTTTTTATATTTTAGGTACACATGCCGTGTAACTAACAGTTCAGACGGTGTGTATTAACACCACGTATATAAAATTATTTTGCAAGAGAACGCACAGTACAGGTGCCAATGAAAAGGCCTATTTTTTTATATTTCTAGGTACACAGCCGTGTACTAACAGTTCAGACGGTGTGTATTAACACCACGTATATAAAATTATTTTGCAAGAGAACGCACAGTACAGGTGCCAATGAAAAGGCCTATTTTTTTTATATTTCTAGGTACACAGCAGCCGTGTACTAACAGTTCAGACGGTGTGTATTAACACCACGTATATAAAATTATTTTGCAAGAGAACGCACAGTACAGGTGCCAATGAAAAGGCCTATTTTTTTTATATTTCTAGGTACACAGCCGTGTACTAACAGTTCAGACGGTGTGTATTAACACCACGTATATAAAATTATTTTGCAAGAGAACGCACAGTACAGGTGCCAATGAAAAGGCCTATTTTTTTTTATATTTCTAGGTACACAGCCGTGTACTAACAGTTCAGACGGTGTGTATTAACACCACGTATATAAAATTATTTTGCAAGAGAACGCACAGTACAGGTGCCAATGAAAAGGCCTATTTTTTTGATATTTCTAGGTACACAGCCTTGTACTAACAGTTCAGACGGTGTGTATTAACACCACGTATATAAAATTATTTTGCAAGAGAACGCACAGTACAGGTGCCAATGAAAAGGCCTATTTTTTTTATATTTCTAGGTACACAGCCGTGTACTAACAGTTCAGACGGTGTGTATTAACACCACGAATATAAAATTATTTTGCAACAGAAACGCACAGTACAGGTGCCAATGAAAAGGCCTATTTTTTTTATATTTCTAGGTACACAGCCGTGTACTAACAGTTCAGACGGTGTGTATTAACACCACGTATATAAAATTATTTTGCAACAAGAACGCACAGTACAGGTGCCAATGAAAAGGTCCTATTTTTTTTATATTTCTAGGTACACAGCCGTGTACTAACAGTTCAGACCGGTGTGTATTAACACCACGTATATAAAATATTTTGCAAGAGAACGCACAGTACAAGGTGCCAAAGAAAAGGCCTATTTTTTAATATTTCTAGTACACAGCCGTGTACTAACAGTTCAACTGTGTGTATTAACAACACGTATATAAATTATTTTGCAAGAGAACGCACAGTACAGGTGCCAATAGAAAAGGCCTATTTTTTTTTATATTTCTAGTACACAGCCGTGTACTAACAGTTCAGACGGTGTGTATTAACACCACGTATATAAAATTATTTTGCAAGAGAACGCACAGTAGAGGTGCAAATGAAAAGGCCTATTTTTTTTTATATTTCTAGTACACAGCCGTGTACTAACAGTTCAGACGATGTGTATAACAACCACATATATAAAATTATTTTGCAAGAGAACGCACAGTACAGGTGCCAAAGAAAAGGCCTATTTTTTTTATATTTCTAGGTACACAGCCGTGTACTAACAGTTCAGACGGTGTGTATTAACAACCAACGTATATAAAATTAATTTTGCAAGAGAACGCACAGTACAGGTGCCAATGAAAAGGCCTATTTTTTTATATTTCTAGGTACACAGCCGTGTACTAACAGTTCAGACGGTGTGTATAACACCACGTATATAAAATCATTTTGCAAGAGAACGCACACAGTAACAGGTGCCAATGAAAAGGCCTATTTTTTGATATTTCTAGGTACACAGCCTTGTACTAACAGTTCAGACGGTGTGTATTAACACCAGTATATAAATTATTTTGCAAGAGAACGCACAGTACAGTGCCAATGAAAGGCCTATTTTTTTTATATTTCTAGGTACACAGCCGTGTACTAACAGTTCAGACGGTGTATATTAACACCACGTATATAAAATTATTTTGCAACAGAACGCACAGTACAGGTGCCAATGAAAAGGCCTATTTTTTTATATTTCTAGGTACACAGCCGTGTACTAACAGTTCAGACGGTGTGATATTAACACCACGTATATAAAATTATTTTGCAAAAGAACGCACAGTACAGGTGCCAATGAAAGGCCTATTTTTTAATAATTTCTAGGTACACAGCCGTGTACTAACAGTTCAGACGGTGTGTATTAACACCACGTATATAAAATTATTTTGCAAGAGAACGCACAGTACAGGTGCCAATGAAAAGGCCTATTTTTTTTATATTTCTAGGTTACAATAGCCGTGTACTAACAGTTCAGACGGTGTGTATTAACACCACGTATATAAAATTATTTTGCAAGAGAACGCACAGTACAGGTGCCAATGAAAAGGCCTATTTTTTTTTATATTTCTAGGTACACAGCCGTGTACTAACAGTTCAGACGGTGTGTATTAACACCACGTATATAAAATTATTTTGCAAGAGAACGCACAGTACAGGTGCCAAAGAAAAGGCCTATTTTTTTTATATTTCTAGGTACACAGCCGTGTACTAACAGTTCAGACGGTGTGTGTATTAACACCACGTATATAAAATTATTTTGCAAGAGAACGCACAGTACAGGTGCCAATGAAAAGGCCTATTTTTTTATATTTCTAGGTACACAGCCGTGTACTAACAGTTCAGACGGTGTGTATTAACACCACGTATATAAAAATTATTTTGCAAGAGAACGCACAGTACAGGTGCCAATGAAAAGGCCTATTTTTTTTTATATTTCTAGGTACACAGCCGTGTACTAACAGTTCAGACGGTGTGTATTAACACCACGTATATAAAATTATTTTGCAAGAGAACGCACAGTACAGGTGCCAATGAAAAGGCCTATTTTTTTTTTATATTTCTAGGTACACAGCCGTGTACTAACAGTTCAGACGGTGTGTATTAACACCACGTATATAAAATTATTTTGCAAGAGAACGCACAGTACAGGTGCCAATGAAAAGGCCTATTTTTTTTTATATTTCTAGGTACACAGCCGTGTACTAACAGTTCAGACGGTGTGTATTAACACCACGTATATAAAATTATTTTGCAAGAGAACGCACAGTACAGGTGCCAATGAAAAGGCCTATTTTTTTTTATATTTCTAGGTACACAGCCGTGTACTAACAGTTCAGACGGTGTGTATTAACACCACGTATATAAAATTATTTTGCAAGAGAACGCACAGTACAGGTGCCAATGAAAAGGCCTATTTTTTTTTATATTTCTAGGTACACAGCCGTGTACTAACAGTTCAGACGGTGTGTATTAACACCACGTATATAAAATTATTTTGCAAGAGAACGCACAGTACAGGTGCCAATGAAAAGGCCTATTTTTTTTATATTTCTAGGTACACAGCCGTGTACTAACAGTTCAGACGGTGTGTATTAACACCACGTATATAAAATTATTTTGCAAGAGAACGCACAGTACAGGTGCCAATGAAAAGGCCTATTTTTTTTATATTTCTAGGTACACAGCCGTGTACTAACAGTTCAGACGGTGTGTATTAACACCACGTATATAAAATTATTTTGCAAGAGAACGCACAGTACAGGTGCCAATGAAAAGGCCTATTTTTTTATATTTCTAGGTACACAGCCGTGTACTAACAGTTCAGACGGTGTGTATTAACACCACGTATATAAAATTATTTTGCAAGAGAACGCACAGTACAGGTGCCAATGAAAAGGCCTATTTTTTTTATATTTCTAGGTACACAGCCGTGTACTAACAGTTCAGACGGTGTGTATTAACACCACGTATATAAAATTATTTTGCAAGAGAACGCACAGTACAGGTGCCAATGAAAAGGCCTATTTTTTTTATATTTCTAGGTACACAGCCGTGTACTAACAGTTCAGACGGTGTGTATTAACACCACGTATATAAAATTATTTTGCAAGAGAACGCACAGTACAGGTGCCAATGAAAAGGCCTATTTTTTTTATATTTCTAGGTACACAGCCGTGTACTAACAGTTCAGACGGTGTGTATTAACACCACGTATATAAAATTATTTTGCAAGAGAACGCACAGTACAGGTGCCAATGAAAAGGCCTATTTTTTTATATTTCTAGGTACACAGCCGTGTACTAACAGTTCAGACGGTGTGTATTAACACCACGTATATAAAAATTATTTTGCAAGAGAACGCACAGTACAGGTGCCAATGAAAAGGCCTATTTTTTTTATATTTCTAGGTACACAGCCGTGTACTAACAGTTCAGACGGTGTGTATTAACACCACGTATATAAAAATTATTTTGCAAGAGAACGCACAGTACAGGTGCCAATGAAAAGGCCTATTTTTTTATATTTCTAGGTACACAGCCGTGTGTACTAACAGTTCAGACGGTGTGTATTAACACCACGTATATAAAATTATTTTGCAAGAGAACGCACAGTACAGGTGCCAATGAAAAGGCCTATTTTTTTTATATTTCTAGGTACACAGCCGTGTACTAACAGTTCAGACGGTGTGTATTAACACCACGTATATAAAATTATTTTGCAAGAGAACGCACAGTACAGGTGCCAATGAAAAGGCCTATTTTTTTTATATTTCTCTAGGTACACAGCCGTGTACTAACAGTTCAGACGGTGTGTATTAACACCACGTATATAAAATTATTTTGCAAGAGAACGCACAGTACAGGTGCCAATGAAAAGGCCTATTTTTTTTATATTTCTAGGTACACAGCCGTGTACTAACAGTTCAGACGGTGTGTATTAACACCACGTATATAAAATTATTTTGCAAGAGAACGCACAGTACAGGTGTGCCAATGAAAAGGCCTATTTTTTTTATATTTCTAGGTACACAGCCGTGTACTAACAGTTCAGACGGTGTGTATTAACACCACGTATATAAAATTATTTTGCAAGAGAACGCACAGTACAGGTGTGCCAATGAAAAGGCCTATTTTTTTATATTTCTAGGTACACAGCCGTGTACTAACAGTTCAGACGGTGTGTATTAACACCACGTATATAAAATTATTTTGCAAGAGAACGCACAGTACAGGTGCCAATGAAAAGGCCTATTTTTTTTTATATTTCTAGGTACACAGCCGTGTACTAACAGTTCAGACGGTGTGTATTAACACCACGTATATAAAATTATTTTGCAAGAGAACGCACAGTACAGGTGCCAATGAAAAGGCCTATTTTTTTTATATTTCTAGGTACACAGCCGTGTACTAACAGTTCAGACGGTGTGTATTAACACCACGTATATAAAATTATTTTGCAAGAGAACGCACAGTACAGGTGCCAATGAAAAGGCCTATTTTTTTTTATATTTCTAGGTACACAGCCGTGTACTAACAGTTCAGACGGTGTGTATTAACACCACGTATATAAAATTATTTTGCA
>ONZH01002938.1:0-11489 GCA_900303285.1 Rhinella marina
CTGCACAGGAGGGACGAGGACCGGCATAATCTTGTACTGCTCTGCACTTCGTGAATTGGGCACATCTACGGCAGCAGACACTGGACACAGGATTGCTGGGTAGCGGTGACCACATAGAAATGAACGGGATCGCCGCAGCAGCTGCAAGAAATCCAGACCACAGCAGTCAGTCCGATGCATTTCTATGGGATCACCACTATCCAGCGTTCCTGACCGCGGCAGCTGTCTCGCGACCAGTGTCACCGTGTAACCCTAACCTAAATGTTATTAAATTTGACGGGAGCCATGTCCTGGCCCCTGCCAATCTCAAGTAGCTAACACGGCGCAAAAATGCATGTGCAACTAAATGTAAAAAAAGATGAAAAAAGGATGAAAAAAGGGGGGTTTACAACTTTTTTCCCCCACACGGTGGTGAGTCGCATTTAGTAAATGATTTCCAGTGTTGTCACAGTACAGGGATAATAAACACATTGGGGATCATATACTAAGCGTGCCTTGCCACTTTTTGGCACAAAAAAAGTTGCAAGACCCAATATTTGCTCCGAGCATGCAAACTGAGAGTGGTGGGGGCGTGGCAGGGGTTGGAACCTGAGCCCAGACAAATTTAGCATTTTTATACCTTATCATGAAATTAGCCGAATCCTTCGGCATTGCAGAGGGGAAACAAAGATTGTCGTAAAATTACCCCCATTGATTTCACAGTACGGGGGTAATTAACACAGTGATGTCACAGTATAGAGATAATGCATACAGTGATGTCACAGTACAGTAGTAATAAACACAGTGATGTCACAACACAGGGTAATAAACACGGTGATGTCACAGTACAAGAATAATGAACACAGTGATCTCACAATACAGGGATAATAAAGACTGTGATGTCACAAAAGGGGTAGTAAACACGGTTGATGTCACGGTACAAGGAAAATAAACACAGTGATGTCACAGCATAGGAGTAATAAACACTGTGATGTCACAGTACACGGATAAAAAAGACTCTGATGTCACAGCACAGTGATTATAAAGACAGTGATGTCACAACACAGTGATGTCACAGCATAGGAGTAATAAACACTGTGATGTCACAGAACAGGGAGAAAAGACTCTGATGTCAATGAACAGGAACACACAGTGATGTCACAGTACTGGGATAATAAAGACTGTGATGTCACAGATTAGGAATAATACACACAGTGATGTCACAGAAAAGGAATAACAGACACAGTGATACTGCAATAAACACAGTGATGTCACAGTACTGGCATAATGCACACAAGAATAATGCAAAAAGTAACCCTGCAGTGAAGAGATAAGAAAGGGTGACCATGGGACTCCATAGTAAAACTAGATTAAGAAACACAGTTTATATCATATGCCTGAATGGAAATGGGCCCCTTTAATTTGTTGGACCCCATAGCAAATACTATGGGGGTCATCTATTATCCTGAAATACGCCTAGATTAGGCATATTTTCAGAATGAGATTGCTGCGCAACAGTTGGCAAAAAAAGTCAGCAGGGTCAAAATCATATGAAAAATACAGCAAAAACTAAATGCATTGTGTGACAAGGGCACAGCTCTAACACAGCAAACGTCAAGTAACTAGTAGGTCAACGCTAAGTAACTATGATGTTTAAAAAAAAAATGAAAAAATGCACCATAATTTCTCTTTTACACACTAAAATCTAATGAAGGAAGATAAAATACACCTTTCCTTTAATGTCAGTAAATGTACATTAGTGGAACTAAATTTTAAAAAAATCCAACATTTGCTCACCTTGGCTCGGGTTCGGAAGTTCTGTAAGTGACGTTCCCTGGACGTTCCCTGGACTCTTGTAGCATCTTCTTCACCCGGGATCTTTGTACATGCAGAAGCCAAGCGATTGCAATAACGCCAGCAGCCCACCTCTGCCGTCGATAAGCTAGATATGCCACTCTCTCTCTGTAGCCTCGCCATGTGGCCTGGATCTTCCGTGCTGCTGCCTCCTTCCCATCTCTTCCCTTATAACGCCGTCCGGGACGCCCCATGAGGTTCTGAACCCAAGATCGGTTTTCTAGGACAGACAGAAGCTGGGATACTGATGGTGTCCTACCCAGCTCTTGGTCTAGTGTTGCTGCTCTCATCTTGTCTCCATTTACCACTGCAGTAGGTATGGCATAGTCCTGGAGCAACCTCTGCAAGCTCTCCAAAAAGGTCATGAAACTGCCCCAGCTGAGGCAGTAATACTGGTTAAAGGCTAGAAAAGTCTTCAGCTTTAGGGTCAATAACACCGTTATGGATGGTGAAGCAGTGGCCGGTATCTGGAGTAACTGGAGACAATGCCCATGCATCCTATAAAAAGGTTCAAGAACGTTACCAGGAATAATGGACAAAGAAAAAAAATCAGTCGTGAAATAGTTGGCCTGCCTGGAATAAGATATTCACCGGCAGGGTGCAGCACAGGACGCCATATTACAATTGAATTGCAGCTTTCGTACATAATGGAAGTCAATATGATACATACCGTTGGTGTCTGTAAACTTTTAGCGCTGCATTTTACTCATTTTGGCCTAAAATCACTTTTTTTCAATTGGCTTTTATTAAAAATGTTCAACAGTTTTTTCTCTACCGCTTTCAGTTTCACATCATCAGACTAATGCTCTCTGCCTCACACAGAATCCGTCAGGGAGCTTCTCTGCCAGCTCGATCTGTAGTCCTTATCTCTGAACTCCAGACAGCTCACATGCCCTCATGATAAGAAATTAGCTATAAGGAGTGTTTATGAGCTGTCAGGAGTTCAGAGATAAGGGCTACTGATCAGGCATCAGAGAAGCTCTCTGTGGCAGAGAACAAGTCTGTAGATGTAGTGAAAGTGATAGCTGTACAGCAAAAACTGTCAAATTTTTTTTAATAAAGACAACAGAAAAAAAATATTTTTTAGCCCAAAATAAGTAAAATGCAATGATAAAAAAATGCCCAAAAAGGTGTTCATAGCCTTTAACAACTGACACATTTTTGAGACCTCGATGAACGTGGGCACATATGAATAAGGGAACATCACAGATAATGGCATGTTTACTGTCCTTCATCATCCCAACTACATTGTCTTTGGTGGTTTCTGGATAGTGAAATGATATGACCTTAGAAAAGTATATACCTGTGACTCTGGAGATATGTAGCCCTGCCACTCCCTGCGCAGTGCATCTGTAGATGTTCTTGTAGTTTTGGCTGACACGTTATGAGGTGTTGAAGGTGTCCCCAGACCACTTTCTGGCAGCTGACTATCAGACTCATCAAAGTGGCTGTTGGCGTTCTCCTTGATGTCGTCGGCTTCAAAAGAACGGTCTTCTGTCTTGATAGGATTTCTGGCTACAATGTGGTTAAATACGCAGTGCATGAGATAGCATATCAAAATCACTGCATGATTAAAGAAGAACTCCCGCAAAACATTTTATTCCATGTCCTGCTAGAAATGTACATGATGTAATCTGTAGTGAATGTCATTTTCTTACCAGTGTCTGTATTTTTGAGTTATATCTCCCTGATGTTTCTTATCTGTGTCATGTGACTAGGAATTAGACCCACCAACTGACACAGCACCTTATGTGTGGAAAGGAAGTCTAATTCTCTATGCATTCCTATGGGAGCCTCACTTTCAGTCTCATAGGAATGAATAGAGCAGTTACTGGCTTCCTGTCCTGGGTCAGTTGGAGGTCAGGGAGTTGGTCACATAACCCAGCTACAATAGGAAGAGAGCGGATAACTCTCAATTAGAGTCTCTGATAAGAAGATTGCATTCACTACAGATTATATCATGCACCTTTCTAACAGGTCAGAGAATAAAAAATTTTGCAGGAGTTCTTCTTTAAATAAGTTATAAACATTAGCAAAGGTAGAGCCCATCAACATGTATACTATAGACCAGGGCCGGTAAAAATGGCTGGCAAACTAGGGGCACCCAAGAACTAAACAATAAGAAGAACCTGGAAGTGAAGTGGAAAAACATCCCAATCGTCTGCAGAGCACTCATTTACCATGAATGGTGAGCCCAACTATCGAGAGAACTGTGCAGCACTGATAGTGAATGGCGAGTAGAGGCTCCCTACTTTCTTTGTTGTTCGGTGTTTCTATAAAATGAGCTCTGGGTTAGAATCTGACCAAGTTCTCCCTGTGTTTGCATGGGTTTCCTCCGGGTTCTCTGGTTTCCTCCCACACTCCAAAGACATACTGATAAGGAACTTACATTGTGAGTCCCATTGGGGACAGTGTGATGGTAATGTCTGTAAAGTGCTGCTGAATATGTCAGCGTTATATAAGTGAGTATAATAAATAAACAGTATATCTAATGTCCAACACACATAGGCCATTTCATCAGTCTTAAAGGGGACCTGTCACCTCTCCTGACATGTCGGTTTTAGTAAATAACAGTTCTGGAAAATCAATTCTTTATGACTCTACATTTTGCCATTCTGCTTTTATTCTTGCTAAAGGTACAGATGGGTGTTACCAGTTGGGAGGGTGTCCCTGTACAATCGGTGATTGTCTAATCAGTGGCATCAGTGTCAGACTGTACAGGGGCACACCCCCAAGTGGTAACACCCATCTATATCCATACAATTCAAGCAAGAATATAAGAAGAACGGCACAACATAGAGCATGGGCAAATTGGGAATTTAAAGTAGCCCTGGAAAAAAAACTAAAAGTGTCCCCATGTTGTAGGCGGGTCCAATTTGACAGAAGGCGGGGCAACACAAGTAGGCAGGACCAACATAAGTGGGCGGAGCCTGCAGAACGGTAGTGAAGCACAAAATATCAGCCAAGCAGAACCAAACAGCACAGTGCAGCACAAAATACCGCCACCTGTACAACAGTTTGCAGGATGGCACCTGTGGCATTTGGCCAGGTGCATAAATACCTGATGCGCTTACATTAATTAATGCTTAGAGTATCCGATCGTTATGTACCTGACTGGTGGCCATGAGGAGGAAACAATTCTCCAGAACTGTAATTACATGGGGAATGCAGGTAGCTACTAAAACAGACAAGTCCAGAGGAGTGGCAGGTCCTCTATAAGGGCCAATGTGTCAGGCAGTTATTGGGAATGAACCGGACGTTCTTGCCTTCAATCCCCCCTGCTGTATGGAGATGAGCTATGGATACAGAGATCGTTTGCCCTCACAGAAAATATTACTGTTTAGACAGCACGATCTGCTGCATAGGAACGGTGATTTTCGGTGCCGACAGAACAAGGGGAACATCTGATGAACAAGCGATTGCGTGATCGTCGGTGTATATTACACAGGGCAAATATTTATCTCCAATAACCGGTCTGATTATCGGTCTCTGTAAAAGGACCTTTAAAGGGTCACTCATTTTTCATGGAGACAAATCAAATGTTTCAGTCAGTGGGGGTCTGAGTGCTGAGACCCCAACCGACCCTAGAATGAGGGCAAAGAAGAGCGCGCATGGTGATCTCTCCTTGGGGGCCTATGGTGCCTGTCTCATGCAGCGAGAGGAGAGAATGCTCTATACAAGCGCTCTTCTCCCCTTGATCTAGGGAATCGTGGGGGTCTCAGCACTCAGACCCTCACTAATCTAAATATGTTTCTATGAAAGTTTTTTTGAAAAGTTAGTGACCCTTTGACTATTTTTTGAGATAAACTAATACCGAGGAGAATCCAGTTCATGCGCTTCCTCAAAGCCAGTGTGTGTCACATCGGAAAGTGCAGTCTTCAGCAGATCGGACTGTGGGGTCTTGCTTAATTAGGTCATAGATATGGGGATAATTAGGACAACACAGTCATTCTAAGCAATAATCTTAGCGTCTATGGTGACAAAACAACAATAACCTGTTGCATTGGTCACATTTAGAATTTGTCTCTAGAGACGGCCTCCCTTACTGTATTTGAGTTTGTAATTGGTAACATCGAGATCATTTCCAATTTAGTAATACAATTTTGTAGTTCTAAAATTATTCGGCTAGTAATTAAAATCTCAGCGTGTTCTCCTTGGAAATGGAAGATCATCTTGGGCGCTCGATTGTACCCCGAATGTCAGTGTCATTATCCTGTACCCCCCTGAGTGTCAGTGTCATTATCCTGTACCCCAGAGTGTCAGTGTCATTATCCTGTACCCCGAGTGTCAGTGTCATTATCCTGTACCCGAGTGTCAGTGTCATTATCCTGTACCCCGAGTGTCAGTGTCATTATCCTGTACCCAGAGTGTCAGTGTCATTATCCTGTCCCCCAAGTGTCAGTGTCATTATCCTGTCCCCCGAGTGTCAGTGTCATTATCCTGTACCCCGAGCGTCAGTGTCATTATCCTGTACCCCGAGTGTCATTATCCTGTACCCCGAGTGTCAGTGTCATTATCCTGTCCCCGAGTGTCAGTGTCATTATCCTGTCCCCCAAGTGTCAGTGTCATTATCCTGTCCCCCAGTGTCAGTGTCATTATCCTGTACCCCCGAGCGTCAGTGTCATTATCCTGTACCCCGAGCGTCAGTGTCATTATCCTGTCCCCGTCAGTTTATCCTGTACCCGAGTCAGTGTCAGTATCCTGTCCCCGAGCGTGTCAGTGTCATTATCCTGTCCCCCGAGTGTCAGTGTCATTATCCTGTACCCCGAGCGTCAGTGTCATTATCCTGTACCCCGAGCGTCAGTGTCATTATCCTGTACCCCGAGCGTCAGTGTCATTATCCTGTACCCCGAGCGTCAGTGTCATTATCCTGTACCCTGAGTCAGTGTCATTATCCTGTCCCCGAGTGTCAGTGTCATTATCCTGTCCCCCGAGTGTCAGTGTCATTATCCTGTCCCCCGAGTGTCAGTGTCATTATCCTGTACCCCGAGTGTCATTATCCTGTACCCCGAGTATCATTATCCTGTACCCCGAGTGTCAGTGTCATTATCCTGTACCCCGAGTGTCATTATCCTGTCCCCCGAGTGTCAGTGTCATTATGCTGTACCCCGAGCGTCAGTGTCATTATCCTGTACCCCGAGTGTCATTATCCTGTCCCCCGAGTGTCAGTGTCATTATCCTGTCCCCGAGTGTCAGTGTCATTATCCTGTCCCCCAGTGTCAGTGTCATTATCCTGTCCCCCGAGTGTCAGTGTCATTATCCTGTCCCCCGAGTGTCATTATCCTGTACCCCGAGTGTCATTATCCTGTACCCCGAGTCCATTATCCTGTACCCCGAGTGTCAGTGTCATTATCCTGTACCCCGAGCGTCAGTGTCATTATCCTGTACCCCGAGCGTCAGTGTCATTATCCTGTACCCCGAGCGTGTCAGTACATTATCCTGTCCCCGAGTGTCAGTGTCATTATCCTGTCCCCGAGTGTCAGTGTCAGTGTCATTATCCTGTCCCCCGAGTGTCAGTGTCATTATCCTGTACCCCCGAGTGTCAATATCCTGTACCCCGAGTATCATTATCCTGTACCCCGAGTATCATTATCCTGTACCCCGAGTGTCAGTGTCATTATCCTGTACCCCGAGCGTCAGTGTCATTATCCTGTACCCCGAGCGTCAGTGTCATTATCCTGTACCCCGAGCGTCAGTGTCATTATCCTGTACCCCGAGCGTCAGTGTCATTATCCTGTACCCCGAGTCAGTGTCATTATCCTGTCCCCCGAGTGTCATTATCCTGTCCCCCGAGTGTCATTATCCTGTCCCCGAGTGTCATGATATTATCCTGTACCCCCGAGTGTCAGTCATTATCCTGTACCCGAGTGTCAGTGTCATTATCCTGTACCCCGAGTGTCAGTGTCATTATCCTGTACCCTGAGCGTCAGTGTCATTATCCTGTACCCCGAGTGTCAGTGATATTATCCTGTACCCCGAGTGTCAGTATTATCCTGTACCCGAGTGTCAGTGTCATTATCCTGTACCCCGAGTGTCAGTGTCATTATCCTGTACCCCGAGTGTCAGTGTCATTATCCTGTACCCGAGTGTCAGTGTCATTATCCTGTACCCGTGTCAGTGTCATTATCCTGTACCCAGTGTCAGTGTCATTATCCTGTACCCGAAGAGTGTCAGTGTCATTATCCTGTACCCGAAGTGTCAGTGTCATTATCCTGTACCCGAAGTGTCAGTGTCATTATCCTGTAACCCGAAGTGTCAGTGTCATTATCCTGGGGGGGGAAGGGATTTTGTCGTATCACATCTATGAGCGCTCGCCTCTTACCACAATGAAGAACTATCCAGGAGGGGCAGGGCCAGCAAAATTCAAAGATAGAAAGTGTCAAAAATTGTAGCACAAATGTAAAATCTGCTCATAACAGGAACAAATGTTTTATGGCTTTAGGACAGTCCAAGATGTGCCAAATCTTAGGCCTAGTTCAACCTTTAGCGTTTGGTCAGTGATTTCCATCAGTGATTGTGAGCCAAAACGAAATGCAGGTCAAAAACTCTCAGAAGAGGTACAAATCTCTCCATTATACCCTATATTAATGTAAGCTCCACTTCTGGTTTTGTATCACAATCACTGATCAAACACTGACTAAAGCCTTATTCACACGTCCGTGTCCATGCTCAAATTCGTGAGCAGGTGGTCAGTGAGGCATCCGTGAAGCTGTCCGTGAAGGATCCGTGTTGGGTCCGTGTGTCCGCGTTGCATCCGTGTTTCACTGACACTGAACAGCTGAAAAATAATTTTCAAAGCATCTCTTCTTAATGATCCGTGAAACACGGATGCAACACGTGAGGGACCCGGGAACACGGATCAAGATAGGACATGCATCCGTGCTAAAAACACTGACCCACGGACCGTGCTGATGTCTGAATACACACATTGAAATGAATGGGGACGTGTGCTGCCCGTGGAGAACACGTACAGCACACATCCGTGAAACACTGATGTGTGAATGAGGCTTAAATGACTAAATCTCTGAAGGGTGAACTAGGTCTTAATAGGTCAGTGATTTCCATCAGTGATTGTGAGCCAAAACCAAGAGTGGAGGCTACACAGAGATAAGGTATGTATTTTGCGGTCCCCAAAACATAAGGGTGATGTCTGTGTTCATTCTGTATTTTGCGGAACGGAATAGTTGTCCCCTAATAGAACAGTACTATTCTTGTCCATAATGCAGACAATAATAGGACATGTTCTATTTTCCTCCGGAACGGACATACAGACATACAGAAACGGAATGCACACAGAGTAACTGGGGGTTTTTTGCGGACCTGTTGAAATGAATGGTTCTGCATACGGTCCGCAAAAAAACAAACACGGAAAGAAAATACATTCGTGTGCATGAGTCCTAAGGGAAAGATTTGAATCTTTTCTGTGTTTTTGACCAGAAACTTGTTTTGGCTCAAAATCACTGATGAAAATCACTGACCAAAAACTGATCAAACACTGACTGTGTGAAAACTGACAGATTCTCCTCACAGTATTTTCTGTAAACACTGGGATGAAAAAGGGAACATACATGGTGTCAGTCCCCAATTACCAGAAGGAGACTCTACTTACAGCATTTTAGCAAATTAGAAGTAAATTGGCTGTGCACCCTTAAAGGGGTATTCTCATCTTATACAATGGGGGCATATCGCTAGGATATGCCCTCATTGTCTTATAGGTGCGGGTCCCACCACTGGGACCGACACCTATATCGAAATCAGACGGGGGAGCGCTGCGCCCGGAGGACCCCAGGTTTCCCAGGGTCTGGCCACCACCAGGCACAGCTCCCCGCTGCTCCCATAGAAATGAATGGGAGTGCTCCGCGCACGTGCAGCTACCGCTCCCGTTCATTTCTATGTAGTCAATGAAAATAGCCGAGCCCCATAGAAATGAGACTTTGGGGGCTACGTTCTCGATATAGGTGCAGGTCCCATCTGTGGGACCCCTACCTATAAGACAACGGGGGCATATCCTAGCGATATGCCTCCATTGAATGAGATGAAAATACCCCTTTAATGGGATTGTCCTGGATTAAAAAAACATGGCTGCGTTCTTTCAAATACAACACCATACCTGTCCAGCCCCATTCAATTGCCTGGAGCTGAGCCGCTATACCAGATGACACCCATGGACAGATGTGGCACTCTTTCTGGAAGAAGCAGCCATGTTTTTCTGATCATAAACAACCCCTTCAATTTACATTGGTTGAAGTAAATACAGTATATCAGGACCATCTATGCAGCAAGTACCCGCTAGTAATATGTAGAGGACTTCCTAATACTACTTGTTCATTTCACAAGTGAAAAATTGACGCAGAATGCTCTTTAACCCCTTCCTGACTGCCCACTGGATATATACGTCCTATCTGCACATGCCCCATGCAAATAGCACGTAAATAAACGGTCAGGCAGCGCTTTAATCCCAGCAATGATCAGCACTGGGATTAAAGCTCCTGCAATCTAGCAGGAGCAGGTCGGCTGTGAGACACAGCGGGAACCCTGAGGAGAAGACAGGAGCGGTTTATTACTGTTTCTGCTTTCTCTTGTGGCTGCAGGAGAGCGGTACTTGTGCGCAGGGGGAGAGCAGGAAGAGGCTGAGCTGCTTCCTCTGTCAGTTCCGGCGGTCATGTGATCCCCAGGGTGTCGGGGGCAGGACCAGAGCTGCAGTGTCTAAGGACCCTGATCGGCTCTTCCTGTGTGTCAGCTCTGCCTGTAGCTCGAGCTCCTATGGATGCCCCAATTACAGTGGAAATAGTGAATAAAGAAGTAAAAATGACTTCCTGGGGACATATTATGTGCCAAAAATAAATTAAAATCTACAGTAAAAAAAAAAAAAAAAAAAGTAAAAAAACAAAAATTAAAATGCTGTCACTAATAGGAAACCATCGCCATAGTCACCCCGTTCACTCAAACCTATACATGTTATATATGAAAACGATTGTCACAAAATAGGAAACCCATTTCAACAATTAATTTTTGTGTCAATTTTAATATTGAAGAAATAAAATGATATAATTAATAAACAATTACACTTTAGTAAAAATTAGTGGTAAACCTAAAAAAAAGGGAAAAAAAATCTCTAAGAAAAACATGCTAATAAAAAGTCCTAAGTATCAAGTAAAAAAAGAAATTGCAAAAATTATTTTGGCAGTCAAACAAATAAAACATTTAGGGTTACTAAACCATCACGTGCACAAAATCACAAAAAGTTGTCTTAGACATTCAGGCCTGGTCATGAAAGGGTTAAATACATATCCCCCCCCCCCCCATAGGTTACCTTTGCTTTGTGTAAGTGTGGCTGTCGTTCTTGCATGGGGACCATGCAGGGGCAGAGATTGTGGCTTTATAGCAGGAGGAACCAAGGTAAGGCGAGCGGCTGGAGGAATAAGGCCTCTCTGTATCAGACTCAGGATACCTAAAGAAGGAGCATTATAATTTGGTTAACGGTATCAGAAAATATGTCAAATGCTTGTCTATACCATATATAGGAAGCTTAAAGAGCACCTGTCAGCAGGCCCAACCCTATTAAACCAATCATACTGTCTGGTAGGGTTGATCCTGTTGATTAAAATGATATCTGTCTTGTGAAAATTGGATGAAGTGTTCCAGCGTTAAAAAGA
>ONZH01002939.1:0-133018 GCA_900303285.1 Rhinella marina
ATCACTGATAACACCCTCCTCTGGTACAACTATCAGTGACTGACAGCTATCTATGTATACACACTTACACAGAGAATGCTATCACACTGATAACACCTCCCTGTGTACATCTATCAGTGACTGACAGCTATCTGTATACACACTTACACAGAGAATGCTATCAATCACTGATAACACACTCCCTGTGTACAACTATCAGTGACTGACAGCTATCTATGTATACACACTTACACAGAGAATGCTATCACTGATAACACCTCCCCTGTGTACATCTATCAGTGACTGACAGCTATCTGTATACACACTTACACAGAGAATGCTATCAATCACTGATAACACCTCCCTGTGTACATCTATCAGTGACTGACAGCTATCTATATATACACACTTAAACAGAGAATGCTATCAATCACTGATAACACCTCCCCTGTGTACAACTATCAGTGACTGACAGCTATCTATATATACACACTTACACAGAGAATGCTATCAATCACTGATAACACCTCCCCCGTGTACAACTATCAGTGACTGACAGCTATCTATGTATACAGACTTATAAAGAGAATGCCATCAATAACTAATAACACCTCCCACGTGAACAATGAATTGAGAAAGAGCAGCGATTTAAAGGTAATGTGTCATGAGAAAATTATCTATTGTTTAACCCTTTCACGACCGGAGGTTTTTTCGGTATTGCGTTTTCGTTTTTTGCTCCTTGCCTTCATACAGCCATAACTTTTTTATTTTTCTGCTCACATAGTTGTATGAGGGCTTGTTTTTTGCGGGACAAGTTGTACTTTCAAATGCCACCATTTATTATTGGATATGGTGTAGTGGGAAGCGGGAAAAAAATTCCAAATCGGGTGAAATTGCAAAAAAAACACTATTCCGCTACAGTTTTCCGGGTTTTTTATTTACGGCGTTCGCTGTTCATTAAAACTGACCAGTTACTTTCATTCTACAGGTCAGTACGAATCCAGCGGTACCTAACATGTTTAGTTTTTCTTGTGTTTTGATAGTGATAAAAAAATGATAAAGTTGGTTGTTTTGTTTTTTTTTTTTGGTCGTCATATCTTGACCCCGATAACTTTTTGGCATTTATGTGTACGGAGCTGTATGGGGGCTCATTTTTTGCGGGGCGATCTGAAGTTTTTATTGATACCATTCTAGGGTGTGTCTGACTTTTTGATCGCTTTTTATTTAATTTTTTTTAGAAAAAAAAAGTGACAAAAAACGTCAAATCGCCATTTGGACGCTTTTTTCCGCCACACAATTTGCCGTATTGGAATTTTTTTTTAGTTTAAAAGTACGGGCGTTTTCGGTCACGGTGATACCCATGATGTCTATATTTATTGTTATTTAGGTATTTATTTTTTAATTATACGGAAAGGGGGGTGATTTAAACTTTTATATTTTTTTTATTTTTTATATATTTTTAAACATTTTTTTAATTTTTTTTTTTAATCATTTGAAAGCTCAAATATAAGCTAATATATTGTACTTTTAATTTTTTCACTATGAGCAATCTCTGATTTTTATCTTGAATTAAAACTCATGATTGCTCATTTCTTATCCTGGCCTGCATCTAGTGGCCAGAATAAGAATTGCACTTTGAAAGCTGTAATCCTCACCAGCGAGGATTACAGCTTTCATAACGTGTACAGACGGCCCGATTGGCCAATCGGGTCGTCTGTACATCACCGGAAGCGAACTGCTTCCGGGTACAGACGCCACCCGGAAGCCATCAGAGGGGCCCAGAAGAAAAGAGAGGCCCATCGGAAGACGCCGCCGATGGCGGTAAGTAGCCGCAAGTCTCTGCTGTTAGAAACAGCAGAGACTTGCCGGCCATGACGCCCGCCGCACCCGCGAGCGGGCATCATGTCCCCGCACCGCCCGCGCGCCGTACATGTACGGCGGCGGTCTGGAAGGGGTTAAATCATGTGTTAATATTTAACATATATTTAACCCTTAGGATACCTGAGGTTTTCTCTTTTTTGCGTTTTCATTTTTCTTCCCTATGTTTCTTGAGCCATAACTTTTTGGTTTTTCCATTCACATATCCATGAGGGTTTACTTTTTGAGGGACAATTTGTACTTTCTAATGCTACCATTTAATATGGCATACAATGTAGTGGGACGCAGGAAAAAATTCCAAATGAAGTGGAATTGGAAAAAAACGCAATTCCTCCACCGTTTTACAGGTTTTGTTCCTTCGGGCATTCCCTTTGCAGCAAAACTGCCCGTGGAGGCCCCTTGAAATGGATGGAGCGGCTGGTCGGAAAAGTGTGCCAGTGTTCCACTCATTTCAATGGGAGTGCTGGAGTACAGAGCTCCATGGGGTACGAAGCCCCCGTTCTTGTCATTGGTGGGGCTCCCAGTGATAGTTACAACCAAAATATCCCTTCAAGTCTCTCCTGATATGCTTTATGCTTCAGACCCTCCACCATTTTTGTATCCCATTTTCATCTATATTCCATTTTATCTGTGTGTTTTTGTAGGTAGGGTCTCCAGAACTGGACACACTATTCCGGATTTAGTCTCAATAGCACTTTATACAGCAGGATCACAATCGCTCTTTCTACTGGTTATGCAGCCAAGTATTCTGCCTGCCTTTCCAGCTTCCTGCTCAATGTGCGCTTGTTTTGAAGCTGTCTGATATTAAAGGGAGTCTTTCACCTGTTTTCACCTATATAACTAACAGCACTGCCCCACAGAAGATTGCAGACACATCCCAGACATACCTGTGTTCACTGTGTGTCTGTATTACATGTCCAGAAAAAGCACTTTTATTCTGCAGGAAAACAGCTCCCAAGTGCCCGGCTCTGCTGCTGCTGCTGCTGCTGCAAACCAGACTGAAGAGAGGAGGGCTGCTTTAGCTGCTCCTAACTTGGGATTGGTAGCAGATAGAAAAATGGTTCTGACCTTTGCTGAAAGCTGACATTCTAAGCTTTCAAATGATATTAAATAACAGCATTATATCCAGAATATCAGAAGATATAGTTGTTAGAAATCGAGTTGGGAGAGAAAGCTGTTTTTAGTTTCACTTTCAGCTGGGCACTTGGGAGCTGTTTTCCTGCAGAATAAAAGTGCTGTTCCTGGACATGTAATACAGACACACAGTGCACACAGGTATGTCTGGGATGTGTCTGCAATCTTCTGTTGGGCACTGCTGTTAGTAACATAGGTGAAAAACTGGTGAAAGACTCCCTTTAAGAGCCCCAGAGCCTTCTCTTCTGAAGTCCTGACTAACATAGAGCTGCCAATATAATACTTAGATAGAGCTCCCCATGTTCATTATGTTACATTTGGAAACATGGAACTGGACTTTGTACGTTCTCCCTGTGTTTGTGTGGGTTTCCTTGGGGTACTCCGGTTTCCTCCCACACCCCAAAGACATTCTGATAGGGAACTTAGATTGTGAGCCCCATTTGGAACAGCTTGATGCTAATATCTATAAAGCGCTGTGGAATATAGTAACGCTATATAAGTGCATAAGAAATAAATAAAACTGCAGTTTCCATTGTTTGGATCATTTGTCCAGAGAAGCTAAATCTTTTACCATGTTACTATTCCCTCCACACTTTTGTGTCATCAGCAAAACAAAAATTATATGATGACCTTATTCTACAGGTCAGTACGATTATAGTGATACAAAAATGTATATAGTTTTTATTAAGTGTAATAGTATAATATAATAGTACCGTATATAGTATAATAAATAGTATATTATAATAGTATAATAATAGTATAATATAATAGTATAATAAATAGTATAATAGTATAATAAATAGTATAATATAATAGTATAATAATAGTATAATATAATAGTATAATAATAGTATAATATAATAGTATAATAAAAGTGACACAGTTTAGCACATGCCCTGCACCAGATTTATTAAATGTATTAGACACATTTTGCTCCACCTTTGACAAGAGGATATAGCTTTGCCCCACCCTTGACAAGAGGATATGGCTCCACACATAAAAGGGACTTCAGCTTAGTAGGAAAGTGGGCATGAATAGAAAGATACACCAGAATTTTGGTGCACAATTGTCTCAAAAAGTAAGCCAACTTAAAGGTGGTATAAACCAAAACTAGATGGTCTAAAGATGCACCAGATGTATCATCCAGCATCAGCCACCAGGATACATCTGGCACATCTTTGGACTGTCTAGTTTACACTCTCTAAACCAGGGATGCCCAACCTGCGGCCCTCCAGCTGTTGCAAAACTACAACTCCCAGCATGTTTGGACAGCCTACAACTATTAAGGCATGTTGGGAGTTGTAGTTTTGCAAAAGTTGGAGGGCTGCAGGTTGATCATCCCTGCAATAAACCTTAGCATTAGTAAATGTACCACAATATTTTCTTACCTTTAGAACTTTTGATGGCACTTCTGGGAACATTTCTTTAAGTTGGTCAGAGGTAGCAGACAGTAACCATTGTAATGAGGATGCTCTGCATAGCATTAGCTGAGCTACCATGGGATTGTTGCATGGGAATGAAAGCAAAACTTTGTCTGCCTGGAGAATATTGGCGATATTGCATTAGGTTGCATGGTTGATTAGCGCTGTTAAATACAAGCATCTTGCATCTTACATCAGTTATTGGAAAATACTTTATGCTTTTTGGTTACTATTCTGATTTCTTTTTCTGTGAATTATTGTTGCAGTATAGCAGTCTTTATGATAATAAAGTTACATTGCAGCTAAAAACATCTGCTCTCAGGTAGAGCACAGCAGATGGTTGGCTGCTCTTATTTCTGTATTGTGTATGGCCTGTTTAACAATGATGTCTAACATCACATTTATGAGGGATAAATTATTCTATGCTTTGTTGTTTTATATGAAAAGATATATTACATATGAATTTCATAATCCATTCTGAAGAAGAGAACAGGCGCATATGATATACTGCTTCAATTTGTAAACCAAATTAACATCTGCAGAGCACAGAAACTGTACCTAGTTAAAAATAATCATTTTTAACATTACTACAGCAGTACTGCTTAGTTGGGAGAGATGAATGTCCCTTTGAAGAATGACTTGTGTTCTGGAATATAATATTTTTACTTGAGATTATATCTTGCAGGGTAAATTGCTGCAGTGCGAACATATTTCATCAAAATGTCCACATTATTTATGTCTTTGAGTTAACAAGATTTGAAAAAATACATTTTATTTTTCAGAACCAACTAGTTTCCAGCCACTAATCATCGAGATGCTTCACAGAATTGTTCTCAATCTCCACTTTCATTTTTTAGGAACAAATGGACGTCCCTAATTTTAACATAAATTAGAAATGTATTTTCTCTTTTTGCATTATTGCCTTGTAACTGCAATGTCAGGTTATGACACATCACAGTGGATATGGTATGCGGCTAGGATCCTCACTACCCCCACCCCTTCTTTCTTTTCTTATTTTGCCTACTGCATTGGGAAATATACTGGACAACCCAAGCATATCCTTCAACACTGTAACTATAACAGACAAGGCACTTTTGTTGACTGCTGCATTGTGTTTGAAAAAGCTTTAAAGCGAGTCTGTCACCTCATTTTCACCAATATAACTAAGAGCACTCCCCCACAGAAGATTGCAGACACATCCCAGACATACCTGTATGCATTGTGTGTCTGTATTACATGTCCAGGAAAAGCACTTTTATTCTGCAGGAAAACAGCTCCCAAGTGCCCGGCTCTGCTGCTGCAAGTGCTCAAAGCAAACCAGACTGAAGAGTGGAGGGCTGCTTTAGCTGCTCGTATCTTGGGATTGGTAGCAGATAGAAAAATGGTTCTGACCTTTTTTGAAAACTGACATCCAAGCTTTCAAATGATACCAAAATCACAACATATCCAGTATATCAGAAGATATAGCTGTTAGAAATCAAGTCGGGAGAGAAAGCTGTTTTTAGTTTCACTTTCAGCTGGGCACTTGGGAGCGGTTTTCCTGCAGAATAAAAGTGCTTTTTCTGGACATGGAATACAGACACACAGTGCACACAGGTATGACTGGGATGTGTTTGTAATCTTCTGTGGGGCACTGCTGTTAGTTATATAGGTGAAAAACAGGTGAAAGACTCCCTTTAATAAATTCAAATTATGGAAAGACGTAAGGCCTGTTTCACACTGCCATTTTTAGATCCAGCAGGCTGTTCCAGCAGGGTACAGCCTGCCAGATCTCTCTGCATTCCAGTATTGCTGGAAGCTACCACATCGCTGTCTGGCCCCATTCACTATAATGGGGACCAGTGGAAATCAGGCCGCAATCCGGCAAATATGCAGAGAATCGGCTGGACGAAAACCTCTTCGTGCAGTGCTGGATCCAGACATCTCCAGCAGGCTGCTTACTGTCAGAACAGCCTGCCAGAAATGGTAAACGCTAGTGTGAAACTAGTCTAGGCTACTTTCACACCAGCGTTTTTGCTGGATCCGTCATGGATCAGCAAAAACGCTTCCGTTCTGAACGGATCCGGTTGTATTATCTTTTAAATAGCCAAGACGGATCCGTCATGAACTCCATTGAAAGTCAATGGGGGACAGATCTGTTTTCTATTGTGTCTAAGAAAACGGATCCGTCCCCATTGACTTACATTGTGAGTCATGACGGATCAGTTTGGATCAGTTTTCCATTCAGAATGCGTTAGGACAAAACTGATCAGTTTTGGACCGTTTATGAGAGCCTGTGAACGATCTCACAAACGGATCCTTACAACGCAAGTGTGAAAGTAGCCTAAGCAATGCACGTGTTTCATTTCTTTTCAATTGTCTTTTTATTGAAAGAAATTTTTGTTAACTTTACAAGCATAAACGTAATAGAGTTGCAATGTATACAATCATTGAAGTGCATGACAAATAAAGAAGGTCATGTAACAAAAGATGTCTGTGTCCCTTTTTTCTTTTCAGATATATAAGCAGAAGTGACTTAATAGGACACTTTTAACAGTTATCATGCAGCTTTTCTTTTGAACTACTGCATGTGAAGTGTAAAATAAAATAATACAGAACACATTAAGGGGGGGGGAGTAAGGTGGGTGGAGCGGAAGGGGATGTATCGGTAGAGTGGGGGGGGAGGGGAGTAAGGATTAACTTTATTAAAGCATTAAAGTGGTGGTTGATGGGGGAGGTAGGGTATCCTATTTTCCTTTGTACACCTAATGATGATCAGTAAAAACGATCTATTAACAAATCTTTAGCAAGTATTAGAATTGAGTATACATAAAAGGTATTTCTGTCCCTTTGTCTCTAAGTAGTTTCTATCCCAGTATCCGCCTCTGAAATATGCTGTATGTAAGTAGGAGTTTTCCGGTATGTGATCCACGGGGCCCATAGTTTTCCAAATTTTTTGTAGGTGTGCTGGGATAGCGCTGCAATCTTTTCAATATCATGTATTAAATCAACTTTACGTAGCCACTGATTAAAAGATGGGCATGTGGTTGTTCGCCATAATGGGGGGATAAGTATTTTTGCTGCAGCTATTAAAAATGAGAGAAGAGACTTCCTCTGTATACCACCTTGTGTACTATCCCAGTTAAGGAAAATCAGCTGGGTAGATGGTGGGGCTTGAAGTGAGCATAAGGACTTAATTGTGTCCAAAACCGCCGACCAATATGGTTGTAGCTTGGGACATGACCACCATATGTGGAGGTAAGTTCCTCTCTCCTTTTCACATCTCCAGCAAGTGTCGGGTATTGAGGGGTACCATAGGTTTGTCTTTACAGGCGTCACGTACCAACGGGTAAGTATTTTGTAGGAATTTTCCTGTAACTTTATACATGTAGAAGGGCCATGTGAGTGTTTGTATATAGAGGAGATATCTTTTGGTGAGAACTTAGTATCTAAGTCTCTTTCCCAAAGACTCAGATATGCCCTTTTCGGGGATGAATTTCTGGTTAGTATGAGATTATACAGTTTCGAGAGCACCTTATCAGGCGCTTTCCGTTGGGATACCAAAGTCTCAAAAACTGTTAGCTGTCTAGAGGGGTCTCCTTTTTAATATACGATGTAACTGCTGATGTAAGTGTGTTATAGGATAGAAAGTTTAACGAGTTTCCTTTTATTTCTTTGTTTAATTCATCCCTCAATTTGACATAACCGTCCTCTATTATGTTTTCTAGTGGGGTTTCTAGTGTATGAAGCAGATCAAAGGAGTGAAGATGTCTTTGTCCAAGATATAGTGATGGCAAGTCTTTAATTCTAGTTAAAGGAGAAGGTATGGGTGCGAGGTGCCCGATTTGCGATTGCCACAAGCGTATCATTACCTGTGTGAGCTCGTTTTTTATCAACTTAGCATCTACATCATCTGATGAGGACATTAAGAGAGCTCTTAGAGGCATTGGAGAGGTAGCTTCCTCCAGCTTCACATGTGCTTTATCTGTATCTGAACGCATCCAGTGTATGGCTCGGGAAAGGGTCGCCGCGGAATAGTATAGGAAAGGGTTCGGCACTCTAAGACCACCTTGGGTTTTTGGTAGTGAAAGTGTTTGGAATTTAGACGAGGTTTCTTGTCTTTCCATATATATTTTGAAAACAACGACTGGACTTTTGTGAAAAAATATTTAGGTACTTTTATCGGTAACATTTGGAAGAGATATATAAATTTGGGGAGTATCAATCCCTTTACTAGATTCTTTCTTCCTATCCAAGATACAAATGGGGCTGTCCACATCTTGATCTCTTGTAAAGAGGCATCTATCAGGGGAAGATAGTTTAGTTTAAAAAGGTCCGCCCATCTGTTGCTCAGTTTGATACCTAGATATGTAATGTGGCTTTTGGGCCATTTGAAGGGAAATTTAGTGTCATAGGCCGTTTGCTTGTCCTGTGGAATATTTATTCCTAGCGCTTCCGATTTGTCTAGATTAATTTTGAACTTCGACAGCTGGCCAAACTTTGAGAATATGTCTAAAACTACTGGGATTTCTTTATCTGGATCTGTAAGGATGAGCAGCAGATCATCAGCAAATGCTGCTGCTTTATGGCTGAATTTATCAACTGAATATCCTTTGATGTCCGGATGTTCTCTTATATGTTGGATTAATGTTTCCATCACCAGTATAAAAAGCGAGGGGGAGAAGGGGCATCCCTGTCGTGTCCCGTTGAGTATATTAAATGGTTCCGATAAGGTGCCATTAACTCGGATGCGTGCGTATGGGCGTGAATATAATTGGGATATGGCATTAATAAAGGGCTCTGGGAACGAGAACCTTTTCAAAGTTTGTCATGAAAGTCCAGTCCACCCTGTCAAAGGCTTTTTCTGCATCTGTGCCGAGCAAAACAAGGCGATTTCGGGAGGTGTTTGCATGCTGTATGATATTGAGAAGTCTAATTGAATTGTCTTTTCCCTCCCTACCCCTTACAAATCCCACGTGATCCGTAGTGACCAATCTTGGTAATAATGGGCTGATGCGTTGTGCCATAAGTCCAGCATATAGTTTCAAGTCATTATTTAAGAGTGATATTGGTCTGTAGTTGCTACAGACCTCTGGATCTTTCCCCTCTTTGTGTATAAGAGAGATATGTGCTTCTAACGTTTGTCTCGGTAGAGGGGATCCCTGTAGCACAGCATTACAAAACTTCAGGAGGTATGGCAATAGTGTGGGTCCTAGGGATTTATAGTAGGATATCAGCAGACCGTCTTGGCCTGGGCTTTTACCCGTTGGGCTCTTAGACAGGATGGACTGGACCTCTTGTGATGAGAAGGGTTTCATGATCTCTGCTTGTTGGCTTTCTGACAAATTAGGGACTTTTAGTGAGGACAAAAACCTACTAATTTCTTTTCGCCTGTTAGAGGTCTGTTCAGAGGATTCTTGTGCTCGTAGCTGATATAGAGATTTGAAATATTGGCAGAAGGCATCTGATATTTTATTAGCTTCTGTAACACGTTTGTCACCATGTTTAACTGAGAGAATATACGTACGTGCTTTCCTTTTTTTGATTAGGGACATCATAAGTTTTGAAACTTTGTCTCCATGTATAAATAATCTGTTTTTCCATGTTGTGTAGAATTTTACCGATTGTACATTTAAAATATCTTTTAATTGTTGCCTTTTTGACGTCAGGAGATGTAAGGTATCTATTTTGTTTGTCTGTTTGTGAGCTAACTCTAGATGTTGAATCTCTTCATATAATTGTTTAATTGTCGTGTGTCTGGTTTTATTGAGGTAAGAGGTAATGGAGATAAATTCTCCTCTTATAAAAGCTTTATGGGCCT
Organism: Rhinella marina; assembly: GCA_900303285.1. Lineage (NCBI taxonomy): Eukaryota > Metazoa > Chordata > Amphibia > Anura > Bufonidae > Rhinella > Rhinella marina. Next base: position 10,213 of record ONZH01002939.1, read on the forward strand.
CCCATATTGTAGTAAAAGGTAATGTTTCGTCTGAATTCCTAATGAAATACTCATTTAAAGCGACTACTATTCTTTTTTTATGCGCTTCGTCTGAGAGTAGGGATTCGTTTAGTCTCCAATTAAGAGAGCGTTTAGGGATGTTACCTAGCGAAGATCTCATTAAGAGTATAGAATGATCGGAGTGTACATTGGGCAGGATAGATATCTCATTAATATGCAAAAGGGCTGAAAGTGGTAGAAAGATGTAGTCGATTCTCCCATATGAACCTTGTGCGGGGGAGAAGTGGGTATAATCTCTCTCCGACGGATGGATATGCCTCCATGTATCTATGAGCTGCATAGAATGTAAAGCTTTCTGAATTCTTAAGAGAGCCTTTTTAGTCAGTGTGGAGCTGCCTGTGGAAGTGTCGATATGTGGGTGTAAGGCTGTATTGAGGTCGCCCCCCAGAAGTAGGGTCCCTTCTATGAAAGGTTTACAGGTTTTGAGAATTCGGGAAAACCAAGCATCTTGTTTTCTATTTGGGGCGTAAAGGTTTCCAATGGTAATCATAGAATTTGCCAGTTTACCTTTAACAAAAATAAATCTTCCCTGTTCATCCACCAAGGAGTCCACATATTGAAATGGCACATGTTTGTTAAGAGCGATAGCTACTCCCCTGGATGTTTGAGTGCGCTGATTCTAACATTGGAGGTGTGTCCAGCGGGGTCTCCAACTCCGCCGCCACCGATATGAATTCCTCCGAGGAACGTGCAGTGTAGCGCTTGCCTTTCGCTGAAATGGAGATGCCGAATGGGAAAAGCCATCTGAAGGCATATTGTTTTTGGCGAAGGGCGTCTGTAAGTGGTTTTAGAAGTCTCCGTTTGGCTAATGTTGAAGGTGCTATGTCCTGGAATATGGTTATTTGGCAGTTCTGAAAAGTGAGCTCATCAGATTCTCTCGCTTTTTGAAGAATTTTTTCTTTTATACGAAAGTCCAGCAATTTACATACGATGTCTCTGGGCGGCTCAGCGGGTTTAGGTTTGGGTCTTAGGGCCCTGTGGGCTCTTTCTATAACTAGTGACTGTAGATCAGCATCCTCTAACATGGGCGAGAAAAGCTCTGTTAGTGCAGAGGTGATATCTTGTGCCTCTATGGCTTCAGGGATGCCCCGAATTCGTAAGTTGTTTCGTCTGTTGCGATTTTCTAAGTCTTCCATTGAGGCGTTGTAGAAGGAAGTGCTGGTATGTATGGGTGTATATGTATATGCATGCATGCCCCCTTAATTAGGCATGCATATACATGTATATCTATATATGGGCCTTCTATATATGTATCGGTGGGTCTCCGGATATGCCCCAATCTGATGCATATGATGCCCCTATATATATATATATATATATATATATATATATATATATATTTAATCCCAGTAGTGAGAAGGCCAAGATACATAGTATTCACTTCACTCTATTCAAAGCCCCCCTCCTGCAGGAATGCCATATGCCTGCTGGGGTATGGGGGAAGACAAAGGGGCCATATGTTTAGACCCTTTTGTCTCAATAGGTGTGGTGGATGCACTTCCCTCTATCTTAAACTGATAGCAGGAACTTTCAGGCGGGCGTTACAATGGCCGGAGACATGGAGGCTGATGAGATCAATAGAAAGTAGATCCGTGTGCTATCAGCAAAAGGTTCCCTGTAGGGGGTGTTGGGCTAGTATCACTACACCTCACTGCTTTCACCTGAAGGGGGAGGGGGCTATATAGCCAACTGTGGGGGCCAGAGAAGGCAGTCTCCTGAAGGAGTCACCTGAAGGAAGATGGGGGAAAGGTCACCATGACAGAGCTCCAGCAAGGATTGGTCTAAGTATCCTAAGAACCCCTAACCCTTGCCCTACCTTTTAACCCCTGAACCACCAATGCTTTCCCTGTAACCCCTGCAATACCCCAGCTGCCCTATTTTCCCTAACCCATGATCCAACCCCTGTTGCTCTAACCCCTGTAACCATCCTGCCCATACCTCCCTGCACCCTTGCCCTGTGGAACCTGGGCTAACCCCTGCTGCCCTGCCAGTGTCCCTGTCCATTTAACCCCTGCCATACCTCCCAGCACCCCTTGTGTGCTGCTGTCCCCTGATCGCCAACCCTTGCTCCCTGCACCCCTGCCCTGTGGAACCTGTGTAACCCCTACAGCCCTGCCAGTACCCCTACCAGTTAACCCCTGCTCACCCCTGCCCTGTGGAACCTGGGCTAACCCTTGCAATATCCCTCATTTATCCCCTACTGTTATTTAACCCTTTACATTCCAGGGACAGTATAGTATAGGTGAGGGTGGGCTGCTATATTGTGAGTGTGTGTATTATCTAGTTAATATTGTGGGTGGAATTACTAGTGGGAGTGTGTAGTGTAGTCAGTGTATAATATTGTATTGTTGTGCGGCTATATGTATATATATTTATACACGCCAATATAAATATATATAGATATAGTCTAAATAATTAGACGGTAGACATTGTTTTATATAATAAAGCCTTTTATTGTTTAAAATACAGTTTACGTGGTCTTTATAGACGCCGCTATAGCTTAAGCGTGAAGGGAATAGAATAGTGTGGGAAATAAATAGGCGGAGCTAGCGTCAGCCGGTTACGCCTATTTATGAATATTAATTAATAATATTCCACAAAATATTATTAATTAATAGCTCCTATAACAGGCGTATAGCTTGTTAATGTGGGTTTCTTGTATTTGGATATTCGCTACTACTGCAGAAGAGTGATCTATAATAGATGCTTGCGACTGTTCAAGGGTATCAATTCGGTGGCCTAGTTGCTGCAAATCTTGTTTAATCTCTGATATATCTTTTGCAATTGGCGCTAGTGAAGATGCTAGTAGACGTGTAAGGAAGGCTCTGGAGATTGGTTTACTGCTTTCTAAGGCGTCTCCTCCATCATCGCTCACCACGTCAGATTCTGATTCCTCTACACTTTTAAGTTTCTGTAGTTTTGACTGCATCAAGGCACCTTGCTTAGTTATGAATTTATCCATTTCAAATGGCGGTTGTTTATCTGTTATTTCATGGTCTGTTCTGGATGGTGTTCGGCCTATTTTGACCATGCTGAGCTGCCAGAGATGGGGCAGTGCTTTTGAGTCCTCCTAGTATGTGGTAAAAGTGATCACATTAAGGGGATCTTGACTGACTAATAATAGAAGAAAACTGCGGCGAATGCAGTATAGGATGTTGAGCGCAGTCAAAGCGTATTATCAGCTCCCACTAAGTAGGGGCTCTGAAGAATTGGGTCGAGGGCCCTTTAAATAATTTGGGTTCTTTGGATCGATCTCCCAGAACTTAAAGCAGAAAGTTCAATCTTCCTGGAAGTAAATCTTTCTTGGTGTGGTAGCAGGGGATCGCAGCCAGATGATGGTGCTTGTCAAGCCGCGACTAAACGGCGGGGACAGAGGCTTAGGGGTCCAAGATGGCGTCTGCCTGTACTCTCCCAGCTCTGGGGCGACTCCGCGCGTCTTCAGTGAGGGGTCTACGGGTCTCTCCCCTCTAACGTCTCTCCCAGCAGGATTCACCACACCTCTGACTGTCACTTCTCATCGGCGCCTCCGACTCCCTCCGTCGGCTCCCGCGTCTCGTTCCAGGCTCACCTCCCGTGCCTCGTGGATCGGTAAGTCCCGCTGAGGAGTGCCTCCGTCGATCCCCCTTCTAATCTCTGTTCATCGGATCCCCGTTGGGTATCGGTGGGATGGGTGATGGCTTCTGTCACCTCTCAGACGTGCGTCACGTGCGCCCGAAATCTGTCTCCCGGCTTTAGGCCGCACTAGGCCGCAGTTGTAAGTTTGGCTGTGTGGGTGACAAACGGCTCGGGAACAGTTCCTTCAAGTTCCTCCTTTGTTAGTATAGCTATCCCAGTAGTCTAGAGGACTAGGGCAGATGATATTGGGGACGGATGGGACTAGATTTTCCTCTTTCTCTATGGAGCTCTGTGGATACGTGTCTGCTCTCAGTGCCGGCTAAGCCTCGCCCCCGCAATGCACGTGTTTCATTTGTGATATTTACAGTATTATGTTTTTTTTTTTCATTATTTCTGGTAAATTATATAGAATTATACTCCTTAACCATCCAGTTGTTTATTGATTTATTTACCAAAGAAGTTGAACATATCTCAGTTTCACCATGGTAGAAACCCAAACTTACCGGTATGTGGTTTAGGTTTATAGGCTTAGAGCTAACCACTGACTGAAGACTTCATAAAGAAGTAGTTTTTTTTATCAGTTTTAAAACATGAAGCCCCTGTCTTTTGACACTATTGAACACTACAGTACGAGTAGTCTATGTTTTGGTCCAAATTATTTTTGGGTAAAACATTTATGCACACAGAAAGCCTATATCAAGGGGAGAGGATATAGTGCTAAACCAGATACTCACTATCATACTTACCTAAGCTTTCAATCAACCAGTCCCTAATTTACCCAGTTGCTCCCAAACTATGCACAGGCATTAATCTAAATTTCAGCCATCCATAAAAAACGTTTTTCTCATTCTTCAACTCACACACGCACCAATACCCTCTGTTTAACCTTCTCAGTTTCTCATTCACTTATCCAAATTTGGCACTTATGTACTCACCTTCTATAGTGCTATAATGCTCACTCACACCTATGTACCCTCATTCAGGTGCATAAATGTTTTTTTTTTGGGGGGGGGGGGGCACCAGCCATTCAGGATCAGTTTAAGACAAAATGTGTCCCTGGGCAAATATTAAATGTAAGATCCCAAATGCTGAGCTACAGTACCAACAATACAGTTGCATTCAGTCAATTCAGACGGCAGTGGGCCGACAGCCCACTGCATAAGGGGTTGATTAAGTATGTGCTGTGTTTTCCTTCTACAGGCTGCAAATGGGTTAACTTGTCCTGGGAGACAATTACTAGATAGGGCTGTTTGACCCTCCTGTTAGGGAGGGGTAGCTACAGTTTAGTGAGAGTAGAGGATAAGACAGTGAGAGGAGTGGAAGCAAGAAGCATCCCTGGGGATAAAGTAGCCAGAAAAAGGGACTAGAGTGAGAGTGAGTTTTAAACCAGCCTCTTGGGAAGGAAATGAGGATTATTGTGGGACATATCAACCATTGAGAGGAGGTGGGTGATAAAAACTCTGTGGAGATAACCTGCATAAAGCTTTTGGACTCCATAGCACACATGTCTAGGAGAATAGAAGGCTTCAGAAACCCAGGAATATTTTGGAAGCAGACTGTGATCTGCAAAGGGCCAACACCCCACAGTTGGGTACTCATAGTACTGCATTTTGAGAAGAAGAGTGACTTAGAGAGATAGAGCAAGTGAGAGAGATATAGCATCCCTGTGGCCGAATCAAAGATGGAAAGTAAGGAAAATATTACAAGATTAATTCAGAGAGATAACAACTAGGCCTGTCTGCCATATTTGCAGCCTCTAGAACTGTGGGAATTGTGAAGACTGTGTATGGAAAGAGTACCCAGAGAATTTTGTTTAAAGATGCTGGAGAAAGGGCTTAGAGCCTATGGCTCATAAGCTGTTGCTTGTGGATACTTATTATACTGGGAGAAAAATTTATTAGATGTAGGACTGTGTAGGAAATGCCAGCCCAAACATCCATAGGCTTGCAGTATACTGAAGATTAAGAAACTTTTAGTTTCTACTGGACTACTGTGCTATATAAGTTGCTGTTGACCAGCCTATGAGAGGTTAACTGTGACACTGCTGCGGTATACACCCCGATAAACACAGGAAAACTGTGTGTACACCCTGCTAAAGGTGGAAAAAGGAAGTTGCCACTCCTTGCTAAACGTGGGAAAATAATTTACAGCTGCACCACCATTGACTTATGTTGCGCCGCCAAGAGTGGGAAACTATGGATCTGCCCTGCTAATGCCAGTGAACCTAGGCAGCAGGATCTCTCTCTTGGTTGTGTGTGTTCTGGCCAGTGAGCTGGAGACAAGCATGATAGCAGATCATCTTGAAGCTGCTGGTGCTGAACCTGAGAAAGAGGAGTGCACTATGGCCAAAGAGGCATCCGCCAGATTTCAACCAGATCTGCTACTCAGGAAAGAGAGCCTCCTGAAGGAGTTTAAAAGAAGGTGGTTGGAGGACGTACTATATAAGAAGGTGTCACTACTTGGCAGACAAGTATCACAGTCTCTTTCCTGGGAAAGAGGCAGAATACATCAGGATTGAGGGTCCATGCCCCTCTACATTCCTTACTACTCCTAACATCCTGTGACCCCCCAGCCCCCTCCTCCCTTCCCATCATATTTCCAGCCCTGGGAGTGAGGGAGGAGAATACAGCCACCCTGAGTACCATGACAACTACCACTTACATCTTCCTCTCAGCATTTCCTTTGGGTTACTGCATCTTAATATTTTGATGTGCCCAAAATTAACAAATACATTTCATACTAACCTCAGAAATGAAAACAGAAAGCCATGACCTGTCTAACCACTTGTAGGGGTCACTCTTACATAACATAAGCGTGTAGTCAACAATGCGATGAATCAGTGAACCAGTCTCTTCTACTCCTGAAGAAATTAAAACCTGTGCACAAGCATAGCTGTGATATAATTATATCTATTGTCAATGTCGTCAATTGGTATATTTTTATTACAACGCATAATCTATAAATATGCAATACAACAGCAAAATGTGTGACATTTCCAGCTGTAATGATTTTTTTTTTCGTTTGCTACATTCTGTTAAAATGCAGCCTTAACCCCAGATTTTGATTTGGAGGATGCAAAGTCAATGCCTTCTCTAAAGAGTAGAAATCAAAATAATACACATGTACATGTATAAATGTATAAAATATAGGGGCACATTTATTAAGACCGGCGTTTTAGATGCTGGTCTTACTAAAGGCCTGCAGTGGCGGGAAGGGGATGTGTCTCTACATAACTGTGATCAGCCGCCAGTGCAGGGCTCTATGAAGACCAGTGTCTAAAACGCCGGTCTTAATAAATGTGCCCCTAAAGGAGTCAGCGCCAGAAATACATCAGAGACAAGGGAAGAATGGGAGGGAGGAAATAAATGAAAGTCAGTTGTTTGATAATTTACCAGAATGCCCTAGTTATTGGAATCTGAACTGGATTGTTTTGTATAAGAGGGATCAGGGAAAAACTGATTGTTTTGCAGAAAATGTTTCATTTTTTCCCCGCATCAGATGTAATTTTCATGTGTGTGAAGAACAACTGAAGAATGACACTCAACATCTCCTACCAACCATCAGTGAAAAATACATTGCATCCAGGTGCCTTCCATTTTTCACGCAAGCCTCATTAAATTCTATGGGGCCAGTTCTTTGTAAAAAACACACAATATAGAACATGCTACATTTTTTCCTGAACGTAGAGATGATCAATGATAAACACTGCTCGTGTGCACAGACTCATTGAAGTGAATGGGTCAGGATTCTGTCCAGATGCTATCCATTCACAACAGGCATCGGACCCAGACAGGAAACTTGCTCATGTAAAACAGGCATTAAGGTCCTTTTACATAGACCAAGTGGGCAATTATTGGGAACAAAGAAAACGTTTCCTACAATTGCCTGATCATCAGGGAGATGAGAGCTGCATTTACATGCAGTATTCAACTTCATTGTACAGGTAAAAGAGATCGCAGATCCCTGTTTATACAGGACGATCTGCTGCCCAGAAACAATGATTTTAGGTGCCAGCCGAAACAGACAATCACCCTATGAATGAACGTTTGCTTGTTCATTGAGTGATCTCTGGCACCTTTTACACAGGATAATTGCCAGGAACAAGTGTTTCTACAAACGCTTATCCCGATAATTGCCCAGATTGTCAGTCCAAGTAAAAAGACCATTAGGGTAAATGTGCACAACATGGCAGATCTGTTGCGGGCACTTCGGCAACTTTCCCTGTTGCTGCCAAAACAACTCAGTTCACATATCCTCTGCAGGATTTCTACATGACCATTTATTTCAGGAGCTTTACAGAAAAACTGAAAAAAACCCATTTAATCAAAGTATGATAAAGTGATCTGGATATTTCGCATTGTTGAATTGCCAAGTTTCAGTAATGCTATGACATGCTGTATGTAGTGCTACTGGGGCATGAAATTATTTTGAGAAGGAAAGCTACATTCAGTCACTAGTTGTCTGTTGTCAGCGCAAATATAGATGGCTGGATGACTCACAATACAGATTCAGAATATGTAATTTATGTTTCTACTCACTTTCACTCCCCCTGTTTGCCAAAAAGGCTCCATGCACTGTATGTTTATGTATTCGGAGGACACTTAAGCTTTGATATATAGATCTTCAATGTGGGGTTACTGCAGGGGAATGCAAGTGACTACAAAGATAAAAAAAATACATATTCTGACTCTGTCCTTTTTAGCTATCCAGCCATTACAGTAGTTTGGTGGGCTTTTATTAATTACATTCTCTTTGAAATACAGTATAAATATCGTATAAGGTGATGTAAATAATATCTAATAGTGTTTTTCTTGACTGATTCACATGCCGTTGCCTACCATGCATGGAAGTAGACCATGAGACTGCTATGGGGCCTATCCCAACAAAAATACTGGCCCAGTTTACAGGGTAAAAAGAGGATTTACTAATTTACTAAACAAGCATAGCATTAGCTCCAGAATACCTCATATCACTATGGCATTTTGTGCTTTATCTGGTTGGCAGTGTGCCATTGCATTGTATGTATTTTCCTTTCCTTGTGCATTTAGCCATAGCAACGTGCACCTGCGCACTGGGATGTACTGACTGAAATTCCCCTTTTTTCCTTTGGAAGTTTGTACTGGAGGTGTGGCTACTCCATTTGGTCATGCACTCCTGATTAGCCTGTCTGCCCCATAAGTTGATTTTAATTAGTGTAACTATAAATCCGAGTAGACTCGGCATGCATGTTGGTACCTGCATCCCTGAATTATGGGGGCCTTTGGACTGAAACTCCCCTTTTTTTCTTTATATATTTAAGGGCACACTAGATATAACACGATATACAGAGAATAGATACCATGGTCGGATGTGCAAATACAGGTGTTATGATACAACAGAACTGAACAGAGCTATAGTCAGTTACCAGGTGGATGAGTAGTCCTTTGGGTTATGATGAATACTGGGTTGCTGTAAGGCTTAGCTGTAGTCATATAGTGGCAGTGATGTCAGCAGTGGGTCCACGGTCCCTCCAAACACATTACTTGATGTGACCACTTTCACAGAAAGACGCTGGCCTCTGGCCTGTGTGAGCTTTTTCACCTATAGCTGGCCACCCCCTCCCTCCCTCCGGGAGGAGTTCACCCTCCCTTCCTGGACCTGGTAGCCAAAAGACCCACAAAACCCATTATGGCCCATAGTTCCAGTTGGGAAGTGGTTTATGCCTGTGATGGACGGGCAATTCATAATTCCTTATGAACTCCCGGTTCCATGATGTCTGAGATATTCGATTGATCCGGCCATCAAGCTGACATCCCCTGCTGGGGGTTTTCCCTGTAGGATGACTTGGCCTCTGTGCTGTCTAATTGAGGTGTGAATTTGTACACATGTGGTCTGCTTGAAGCCAGGACCCCTGCGGAGTTTTATTCCCTCTGCTATCTGGCAGCAAATGGCTGGAATTAGTTCATAATTCCACATTCCTCACAGTCACTTTAAAACCTCTGGACATGCAGAATTTTGGCCATTGAGGCTAGGACATTATGATGGAATGCACAGATGCAGAGGTTTGAAAGGGTTAACCCCCTCATGACTTGGTGATTTTCCATTTTATCATTTTGTTTTTTACTCACAGCCTACCCAAAGTCATAACTTTTTTAGTTTTCCATTCCTATAAAAAAAATTCCAAATGGGGTGGAATTATTTAAAATAAACAACACACAATTCCACCATAGTTTTATGGGTTTCCTTTGTGGTAAAACTGACCTGTAACTTTCATTCTACTGGTCAATCGGGCCACTGCATGAAGTGCAGGCACATGTGCAGACATTTGAAGCGCAGGAGCAAGATTCCAGGGCCAAGCTCGGTGACCATTTGAAAACCTTGCCCTAGCAATCAAGCTACAGCGGAAGAGCTGGTAGCCAAAGACGGTGGAGCTACAGTGCCTTGCGAAAGCATTCGGCCCCCTGGAACTTTTCAACCTTATGCCACATTTCAGGCTTCAAACAAAAAGATATAACAATTTAAATTTTTGGTGAAGAATCAGCAACAAGTGGGTCACAATTGTGAAGTGGAACGAAATTTATTGGATCATTTAAACTGTTTTTGTAATAATAAAACTGAAAAGTGGGGCGTGCAAAATTATTCGGCCCCCTTGCATTAATACTTTGTTGCGCCACCTTTTGCTGCGATTACAGCTTCAAGTCGCTTGGGGTATGTCTCTATCAGTTTTGCACATCTAGAGGCCGAAATTCTTGCCCATTCTTCCTTGCAAAACAGCTCGAGCTCTTTGAGGTTGGATGGAGAGCGTTTGTGAACAGCAGTTTTCAGCTCTTTCCACATATTCTCAATTGGATTCAGGTCTGGACTTTGACTTGACCATTCTAAGACCTGGATATGTTTATTTGTGAACCATTCCATTGTAGATTTTGCTTTATGTTTGGGATCATTGTCTGGTTGGAAGATAAATCGCCGTCCTAGTCTCAGGTCTTTTGCAGACTCCAAAAGGTTTTCATCCAGAATGGTCCTGTATTTGGCTCCATCCATCTTCCCATCAATTTTAACCATCTTCCCTGTCCCTGCTGATGAAAAGCAGGCCCAAACCATGATGCTGCCACCACCATGTTTGACAGTGGGGATGGTGTGTTCACGGTGATGAGCTGTGTTGCTTTTACGCCAAACATATCGTTTTGCATTGTTTCCAAAAAGTTGGATTTTGGTTTTATCTGACCAGAGCACCTTCTTCCACATGTTTGGTGTGTCTTCCAGGTGGCTTGTGGCAAACTGTAAACGAGACTTTTTATGGATATCTTTGAGAAATGGCTTTCTTCTTGCCACTCTTCCATAAAGGCCAGATTTGTGAAGTGTTCGACTGATTGTTGTCCTATGGACAGACTCTCCCACCTCAGCTGTAGATCTCTGCAGTTCATCCAGAGTGATCATGGGCCTCTTGGCTGCATCTCTGATCAGTCTTCTCCTTGTTTGAGATGAAAGTTTAGAGGGACGGCCGGGTCTTGGTAGATTTGCAGTGGTCTGATACTCCTTCCATTTCAATATGATTGCTTGCACAGTGCTCCTTGGAATGTTTAAAGCTTGGGAAATCTTTTGCTATCCAAATCCGGCTTTAAACTTCTCCACAACAGTATCATGGACCTGCCTGGTGTGTTCCTTGGTTTTCATGATGCAGAACCCTGAGACTATCACAGATCAGGTGCATTTATACGGAGACTTGATTACACACAGGTGGATTCTATTTATCTTCATCAGTCATTTAGGACAACATTGGATCATTCAGAGATCCTCAATGAACTTCTGGAGTGAGTTTTCTGAACTGAAAGTAAATGGGCTGAATAATTTTGCACGCCCAACTTTTCAGTTTTATTATTACAAAAAAAGTTTAAATGATCCAATAAATTTCGTTCCACTTCACAGTTGTGACCCACTTGTTGTTGATTCTTCACCAAAAATTTAAAATGTTATATCTTTTTATTTGAAGCTTGAAATGTGGCAAAAGGTTGAAAAGTTCCAGGGGGACGAATACTTTCGCAAGGCACTGTATGGTGCTCCGAGTGGCGTAGGCCCGCCTTCGGTGCACTGAATGCTAATTTGCATATGGATTTAAATGGATATTCAATAAAATTGCAGAATCACTTTTGGCAGCAAAGGGTATGTGTACATTACAGGGAGCCACCCCTACCAGGCATTGTCGTAGCTTAATAGAGATCATGCAGCTGACATACTTGCTTTTCACAGCCAAAACACTATCCCAGTTGGGAAACCAAAATCCAACTCAGAGAAATCCACAGGTTCACTACCAACAAACTTCATAGATGGAGGGGGACAATCTGTGGTCAGCTTATCATCAGCCAACTCTTCTGAAAAAATATGGTTGTCTGATGCCATAATCTCTTGGGCTCAGGAACATGAGCTTTCTGGATTTGTCAGCATGGTTCTTAGAACAGGGGCATGAATTTTACAAGTCCCTTTCAGATAAATGGGACAACAAATCTGCCATATGCAATATTCTTAGGCAATTTGAAGAGTAGATTTGATGTAGTTTTTGAGCCATAGCCAGAAGTGGATCCAGCAGGAATCCTCTCCTGGCTTTGACTCAAAAATATCAAAATATCCTGCAGGCAGAGAAAGGGAATGCATAGGCTGAGGGTAAGATGTTTCTTTCTTGCTACCATCACCTCTCTGTGTATCATATGGGAATCAGCCGGGTGCCATGTTGGGCTCTGGTTGATGGGGAGCTTGCTCATTTGTTCATGGGTTTGATGACTGTCTACTTTGTATGTTATTTTTGTATATATATTTTTATCATAGTTTAGTAAACTTTTATGCAAGTCAACAAAAAAATAATAAATAAATAAATAAATCCACAGGTTCACAGAGAAGCTGGACAATTAAAACATAACTTTTATTATGCAATTAGAATAAAATAAATGTATCATTGCTAAACTATACGCTACAATAGCTTACACCTTGCACCAATACAGATATCAAAAGCAATAAATCAAAATAAAAAAGTCATGGGATAGACAGGGTATGGATATATAGTGGTATACGGACCAGAGGTAGGGAGGAAGTCAGTCCCTACTGTAGTTCCTATCGCTACCCCTCAACCCAGGGACGGATCCTGAGGGTGGATGCTCCCTGGTCTCGAACCTGCCCTGTCTTTCCCTTAACTCTCCCTCACAGAAAACCCGGTGACAAAACCCGATGCGTTTCCCTTCATCTGAGGTTCATCAGGGGTTAATACGGGAACGTACGATCAAATACATGATTCATAAATAGAGATACATAATTGTACGAAGCTCAACAAGCAATAAAGCTAAATACAGGCAACACCATAGCTGTTGAGGCACCATATGTAAAGGTTTAATATAGAGCCAACGAGTGGCACTGGCGATATCAAGATAGTCGCCAAAACACCAATACATATAAAACAAGACCCATATGAATCAGTGAAAGACCATGTAGATCACCACCTAGATTTTCCAAATGCTTTATAATGGGCAGTCATGAAAATAGGTGGAGTCTTTCACTTAAAGACAATATGAATTACCATATATGTTGCCTAGATACGATAAGAAAAGCAAAGATCAATACTAAATGGGTTCACTGACCAATAGACCAGAGTAAGAAGGGGGTAAACAATGGCAAGTAACAACATGTCGGTCAAAAGACCTCTCACGTGAACCCCGCTTGCATGGTCTCCATCTCCAAGGTCTGCAAGGTGGCTAGGTGTACTGATGAGAGGGCCCGAGGAGGGTCTGGAGGGGCCAGGATCCTTGGTTGAGCAGGTGGGAAGTGACATGTGCTCGCTCCGATTTAAATACAGCGAGCACAGGCACTCACCATAAAGACCTTCCTGTCAGTGGAACGCACGCCGAAGATGCATCTCACCATCCTACACATGTCATATCCGGTCATGTGATCGCAAACGAATCACATGACACGGATAATGCCGATAGTCCAGGTTATGCGTATCAGACTGGAATGCAAGCCCTGGACACGTGATAACCCTTGTATTGCGTCATGTGAGTGAAGGCTGCAGTAGAAGGCTATAGATACAAAACCATTCAGCAGCCCAGGCAGACTAGTCATTGATAATGACCTGAGTCATCATTGAGACCCCTGGGAGTACATATGTATATATAAAAATTCCCCTATCCCATTACCAAAGAGATATCAAATGAACAGTAAATAAGTGGGGATCGCAGCACATGACATTGGGTGATAATTATCAAGCGTCACAATATTGATTGTTATCAAGATCAGAAGAAGGATGGTACAAGTCACATGGGTTTAGTCGTATCTACATCAGTTGATAAATACCCCATGTATAATGACAAAGGGAGGATGGGCCAAGTTATAAGGTTGCAAGAGGAGTAGGTAAGAGGATTAGGAAAGGGGAATGTGTAAGGGAGGGGGGGGGGATTAAAGGGAAAGGAGGTGGTTCCAGATAGACAGACCACCCCACATCAACAATCGATAGATAAATATAATTGACCATCGCAAAAGATGCTTCCCATATCGATGTTACAGGCTGGTTACGGATGGTCATCAGGCATGAATAGAGGATTATAAATGAAAAGAAAAAAATGATTATATATTAGGGTGCAGCAAACAATGAGGGTTAAAGAAAACAAGAAAAGGTAAGTCGCTCGTTAAGCCCAAAAGGCGACTGAGACCTTAAACGATATATCCGCTCGCATTCCTTCTGCAGGATGCACTGGTCCCAGTCACTTCTTCTTTGGGATTCACAAACGACCTCCAATACTGAAAAGCTCAATGCCTCAGGTTTACCCCCATGAGCTTCAATGATGTGATCAGCTACGGATGTATTACGTTTGTTGACCACATCACTGACATGTTCAAGGACTCTTCGTCGTAATTCTCTAAGGGTTTTACCCATGTAATCCCGTGGGCATGGGCATTGGCATAAATAAATCAACCCTTTTGTGCGGCAGTTGACGAAATCTCTGATATCATACACCTGACCCGTAACTGAGCAGAAGTTATTCTTTGTTTTACGGATGAACTTGCATGCTTTGCAATTTCCCACATCTAATGGGAATGTGTCGTACCCACCGGTCTTGGACTCGAATAGTGACTCTGAACTAGTCTGTCGCGTAAGCTTTTCCCTTTACGGTAAGTGATGCTGGGATAGGTATTGATAGCGTCAGAAAGATCAGGGTCCATTAGAAGGATCAGACAGTATTTATTCAGTACCTTCCTAATATCTTGACAGGCGTTATCATAGGTGGAAATGATGCAGATGGGGCCCCGTTGTTTGGTCTCACTATTCCTCGGGACTAGTAGAGTCCCATTCTTCACAGAGCCCCAGATGGTAGGGATGCACTTATCCAGAACTCACTGACTGCACCCTCCAGGAAGGTCCCGGTGCACCTGGCAACTTACCTGCTGATACTGCTGATAGAAGCACCAGCAGTCCATACACCAAAGACTGCAGCCCAGGCACATGTACTGGAACCCGAACACCTAACAGGACTCAGTACACACAACACACCCAGGAACCCAGCTCACCGGCAACCACTCACAGTATCGCTGTTCCCCCTCCGGGGAACCCTGGAGCCCTCTCACCGAAGGCACATACATACAGGGAATGTCTGGACTCCATGTCAGAAAGACACATGGCAGTCACAGACCAAACACCCACCCGTACATAACACACAACAGGAATAAGGGAAGGGGATGAGAGGACCTCGGGAAGACCTCGATGACATATTAAGTGGCCACAAAGGACTGGGCAGATTGGAATCCCAGGAAAGGTGCATAGCTCCAGCACCAACGGAGGCTGGAGCACAACTAACCCACCAGGCTAGCAACAACAGAATAAAAGCACCTAGTGACCACACCCAGGTCAATATGTTAACCCCATGAGAACCAGACAGGGAAGGAGGGAAGTATAACAATCAGGGAACATACCAGCAACCAAAACTACACGTTGCCCTGGCAACCACGGCCTACTACCGCAGCCAGAATGCCAGGACACAAACATGGCAACATGGAAGCCGTGTCACGGAGAACAACCGAGACACCACCAATTTACACGTTGCCCCCTGGCAACCAGCATACAACCAAATCCGGAATACCAGGGCACAAACATGAGCAACATGGAAGCCGTGTCACGGAGAACAACCGAGACACCACCAATTTACACGTTGCCCCTGGCAACCAGCATACAACCAAATCCGGAATACCAGGGCACAAACATGAGCAACATTGAACACGTGTCACGATAACCACACGGTACGTGACAGAGTCCCTGTCCTGACTTAATGCATATTTGAAGGCCTCCACTAGGACTGCATTCGGATAGCCTCGTTGTTTAAACCTGGTTTGTAAATTCTTGGATTCATGATGGAAACTTTCTAAGTCAGTGCAGTTTCTCCTAATCCGTAAATACTGGCCTTTCGGAATTCCCCTTTTCTGGGCCACGGGGTGGTGACTAGACCAGTGGAGAAGACTATTTGTTGCTGTTGGTTTACGATAAATAGTAGTCACTAAATTCTCCCCCTGTTTAGTCACCAGTACATCTAGAAATGTTATTTTTTCGTAGCCCAATTCAAAGATAAACGAGAGGCCAATACTATTGGTATTCAAGAAATCCACAAAGTCCCTAAATTGATCCTGATCACCATTCCACACTATGAAAACGTCGTCTATATATCTAGACCAAAAGGCAATTTTGTCCGTCCACCAAACCGTATCGTCTGGAAAGACTATGAGATCCTCCCACCAGCCCAGGAGGAGATTAGCATATGAGGGAGCACAAGGGCTCCCCATAGCCGTCCCTCTGAGCTGGTTGTAGATACGTCCGTCAAACAGAAAATAGTTATGGTTCAATACAAATTCAATACAAAGTAAATTGATAACAAATTGGTTATGATTATTGAACTGAGTCCCTCTAGTTTTTAAGAAATGAGAGACAGCCCTTAGGCCCTGAGTATGAGGGATCGAGCTATAGAGCGACTCGACATCGATGCTAAAGAGTCAAAGGTAAGAGTTTCTATCTTTCTCAGGAAATCCATGGTGTCTCGATTTATTTATGCCAATGCCCGTGCCCACGGGATTACGTGGGTAAAACCCTAAGAGAATTACGACGAAGAGTTCTTGAGCATGTCAATAATGTGGTCAACAAACGTAATACATCCGTATTACGTAATGCTGATCACATTATTGAAGCTCATGGGAGTAAACTTGAGGCATTCAGCTTTTCAGTATTGGAGGTCGTTTGTGAATCCCAAAGAAGAAGTGACTGGGACCAGTGCATCCTGCAGAAGGAATGCGAGTGGATATATCGTTTTAGGTCTCAGTCGCCTTTAACATCGATGCGGAAAGCATCTTTTGCGATGGTCAATTATATTTATCTATCGATTGTTGATGTGGGGTGGTCTGTCTATCTGGAACCTCCTCCTTTCCCTTTAATCCCCCCCCTCCCTTACACATTCCCCTTTCCTAATCCTCTTACCTACTCCTCTTGCAACCTTATAACTTGGCCCATCCTCCCTTTGTCATTATACATGGGGTATTTATCAACTGATGTAGATACGACTAAACCCATGTGACTTGTACCATCCTTCTTCTGATCTTGATAACAATCAATATTGTGACGCTTGATAATTATCACCCAATGTCATGTGCTGCGATCCCCACAAGGGTTATCACGTGTCCAGGGCTTGCGTTCCAGTCTGATACGCATAGCCTGGACTATCAGCATTATCCGTGTCATGTGATCACAATTGTGATCATATCCGTTTGCGATCACATGACCGGATATGACATGTGTAGGATGGTGAGATGCATCTTCGGCGTGCGTTCCACTGACAGGAAGGTCTTTATGGTGAGTGCCTGTGCTCGCTGTATTTAAATCGGAGCGAGCACATGTCACTTCCCACCTGCTCAACTAAGGATCCTGGCCCCCCCAGACCCTCCTCGGGTCCTCTCATCAGTACACCTAGCCACCTTGCAGACCTTGGAGATGGAGACCATGCAAGCGGGGTTCACGTGAGAGGTCTTTTGACCGACATGTTGTTACTTGCCATTGTTTACCCCCTTCTTACTCTGGTCTATTGGTCAGTGAACCCATTTAGTATATATATGGTAATTCATATTGTCTTTAAGCGAAAGACTCCACCTACTTTCATGACTGCCCATTATAAAGCATTTGGAAAATCTAGGTGGTGATCTACATGGCTTTTCACTGATTCATATGGGTCTTGTTTTATATGTATTGGTGTTTTGGCGACTATCTTGATATCGCCAGTGCCACTCGTTGGCTCTATAACTAACACCAATAATAAATAGCACACCAATTTAATAATAAAATTAATTACTTTATTAGTACTCGTAGGTAACACGCACAGTATAAAAAATACACGTATAAAAATGATGATGGCACCTAACACAATGATGGAGGGGCAGCACAGTATGAAGGTACAACAATTGCTCTAGAATAAGGTGTCAAAGCGTAACAAGTAAAGTGCAAGTGCCACACAAATACAAATTTAATACAGATAAGACATAATACCATAGAGCCAAACCATAAGTATGAAAGAGTATGTTACTAACCACTGCCACCTCCTACCCCAACGTACGTTTCGCTCTCGCTTCCTCAGGGACTCCCTGAGGAAGCGAGAGCGAAACGTACGTTGGGGTAGGAGGTGGCAGTGGTTAGTAACATACTCTTTCATACTTATGGTTTGGCTCTATGGTATTATGTCTTATCTGTATTAAATTTGTATTTGTGTGGCACTTGCACTTTACTTGTTACGCTTTGACACCTTATTCTAGAGCAATTGTTGTACCTTCATACTGTGCTGCCCCTCCATCATTGTGTTAGGTGCCATCATCATTTTTATACGTGTATTTTTTATACTGTGCGTGTTACCTACGAGTACTAATAAAGTAATTAATTTTATTATTAAATTGGTGTGCTATTTATTATTGGTGTTAGTACATGGGGCCATTTGCACACCTCATTACCAGTAAGTGCCCCTCATTTTTTTGATTGGGGTTTTTCGTTGGCTCTATATTAAACCTTTACATATGGTGCCTCAACAGCTATGGTGTTGCCTGTATTTAGCTTTATTGCTTGTTGAGCTTCGTACAATTATGTATCTCTATTTATGAATCATGTATTTGATCTTACTTTCCCGTATTAACTCCTGATGAACCTCAGATGAAGGGAAACGCGTCGGGTTTTGTCACCGGGTTTTCTGTGAGGGAGAGTTAAGAGAAAGACAGGGCAGGTTCGAGACCAGGGAGCATCCACCCTCAGGATCCGTCCCTGGGTTGAGGGGTAGCGATAGGAACTACAGTAGGGACTGACTTCCTCTCTACCTCTGGTCCGTATACCACTATATATCCATACCCTGTCTATCCCATGACTTTTTTATTTTGATTTATTGCTTTTGATATCTGTATTGGTGCGAGGTGTAGGCTATTGTAGCGTATAGTTTAGCAATGGAGACATTTCTTTTATTCTAAAGGCCCTTTTAGACGGGCCGATGTGTCTCCCTGCCCGAGCGCCGATCAGCGATATCGGCGCTCGGGCAGGGAGCCTTTACACGGCCCGATGAATCGAGCGCCGGGCCGCACGAGTGATCGCTGTATCGCCGGGAAGCTCCATACTGTCAGGCGCACATCGCCTGTTTACACAGGCCGATGTGCGCCCGACAGATTGGATCTTTTGTAGAAACCAAAAGATCCAATCAGCCGACGAACGAGCGTTTTGCTCGTTCGTCGGCTGATTATCGGCACTAGCGTTCCTAGGAACGATTTTTCGGCCGATAATCGGCCCGTGTCAAAGGACCTTAATTGCGTAATAAAAGTTATGTTTTAATTGTCCAGCTTCTCTGTGAACCTGACATACTTGCTTTAAAGTAAAAGAGAGAAAAATGCCCATTCTTTCTTGTGATGTCAATATAAAATAAATTGTATATTAAATTTTGTACCTTTATGTCCACATCTTCAAATTTTGAAGTAAATGGGATTATAGCAGCATAAATTAAACAAACACCATGGAGTATATCACCTGAAAGACTGTACCTGAAAGGGTAAGAAAATCACATAATGTATTATTAGGTTAATATATTAAGGCTATCTGGTAGAAATCTTATAACTACCACTAGTGAGGAAAAAAATACAGTGATCCCTCAAGATACAATGGCCTCAGGATACAATATTTCAACATACAACGGTCTTTTCTGACCCATCATAAGTTGAAACCAGACTCAACATACAATGTCTCAGACTCAGATCCAACCAATCAAGGCCACTTCTCTGGTTTAATAGCTGTATTAGTTGCTAGTTATCAGCTTTTCCTGACTGTTATATGTAAGGACTTGTTTTATTTGTGTTAGTTATCTGCTTATTTTTCTTAATTCTTCATTTTCTCTCATCATGGATGACATTTTGGGGCTTTGGAACAGATTACTCAACTTACAATGGTTTCACCATACAATGGTCCTCCTGGAATCAATTAATATTGTATCTTGGGGGACCACTGTACATCACTGTGCTCTTATATGCGTGAAGCATTTCCCTTTAAAGCTCAGCCATTTGTGCTGCAGACTTCTTCTTCTCATTTCACTAAAATGGAGTTGTAATCCATAAGCAGACATACCCTATGTGCAAGCAGCACAGGGGCCCAGTAGGTAGGAGGACCCACTGCCCCCTTAAAAGCAGCTTATTACAGTCTAAACTTCATGTATAGGAGTAACATAATTAATTTTATAGCCTACAATTACTGGTTCACATGTGCTGGATTTGCATATTGCTTTAAGCTTTACTACTTTTGCACAATAAAAACACTTTTTTTAAGGGTGGGTTCACATCATGTTTTTCCTGTCTGTTTAACGTATACAAAAAACGTATAAGTTAAACAGATGCCTCAAACTGATGTCATACAGTGGCATCCCTTCCCCATAGAGTTCCATTGTAAAAAAAAGTATACTTTTCTTTATCATTGTAAAAAAAAATGTATACATTACTTTTATCAGACTGTGCAGGATACAAGAACGTGGTGTGCTGCGTTTTTGTATCCTTTTTTTTTCTGACGTGTACGTCAAACGGAGGCATAAAACGTGAGGTGAACCCACCCTAAAATAAGAAAATATTTTTGCATAGCCGCATCCCAAGACCCAGAACTTTTTTATTTTATTTTTCTTTCTACAGAGATGTGTGAGGGCATGATTTTTGTGGGCCGACTTGTAGTGTAGACGACTTGGTACCAATTTGGTTTAGATAACACTTTTTTTTATTTTTTGTGCCAAATATGCAAAAAGAAACAGCAATTCTGTTACTTTTTTTTTTACGACATTCGTCATGTGTGATAAATTATGTGATCATTTTATAGGCCCTCCTGGACTTGCAGCAACATAAAGGTCTGCATTTGCACCATTTGATCTGCAACATTACAACTTGCTGGAATTCTACCTTGCATATACTGGAGTGTCTGCATGAGCAGCACAAAGAGATCAATAATTAGATGATGCATCAGCAGGAGGTATGTGTCATATGGAGCTCAGGCAGGAGCAGCTAATCAGGGATGTGTTGCATACTGGGGCCCTTTGAAGAGGCCATCAGATTTGTGAGGAGGGACAACAGTGGTGTCAACAGTGGCTGAATCCCATGCCTGTGTGTATGGCTACCCCTAGTAATATATTAAATACTGCAGGACTAACCCTAGTAATAGATACAGTATATATTGCAGAACTACCCCTAGTAATAAATATATAGGGTGAGAAGTATAAAAACAGGTGCAAAGAAAAACTGATTGGTTACTATGGGCAACTAAGCCAGTTTTTATTTGAATCACCCCTATATATTGCAGGACTACCCCTAGTAATATACAGTGGGGAAAAAGGGATTTAGTCAGCCACCAATTGTGCAAGTTCTCCCACTTAAAAAGATTAGATAGGCCTGTAATTGACATCATAGGTAGACCTCAACTATGAGAGACAAAATGAGAAAACAAATCCAGAAAATCACATTGTCTGATTTTTAAAGAATTTATTTGCAAATTATAGTGGAAAATAAGTATTTAGTCACCTACAAACAAGTTTGGTGTGAAGAAATCAACTGTGGGAGCAATAATTAGAAAATGGAAGACATACAAGACCACTGATAATCTCCCTCAATCAGGGGCTCCACGCAAGATCTCATGTGTACATGAAAGAATGACTGGGGCCATGTATCGTGAGATTTTGAGTGCAAACCTCCTTCCATCAGCAAGGGTATTGAAGATGAAGCGTGGCTGGGTCCTTCAGCATGACAATGATCCCAAGTAATCGCCAGGGCAACGAAGGAGTGGCTTCGTAAGAAGCATTTCAAAGTCCTGGAGTGGCCTGGCCAGTCTCCAGATCTCAACCCCATAGAAAACCTTTGGAGGGAGTTGAAAGTCCGTGCTGCCCAGCAACAGCCCCAAAACATCACTGCTCTAGAGGAGATCTGCATGGAGGAATGGGCCAACAGACCAGCAACAGCGTGTGCCAACCTGGTGAAGACTTACAGAAAACGTTTGACTCTGTCATTGCCAACAAAGGATATATAACAAAGTATTGAGATAAACTTTTGTTATTGACCAAATAATTATTTTCCACCAAAATTTGCAAATAAATTATTTAAAAATCAGAAATTTGTTTTCTCATTATGTCTCTCATAGTTGAGGTCTACCTATGATGTCAATTACAGGCCTCTCTCATCTTTTTAAGTGGGAGAACCTGCACAATTGGTGGCTGACTAAATACTTTTTCCCCCCACTGTGTGTATGTATATATATATATATATATATATATATATATAAATTTTTGGTGAAGAATCAACAACAAGTGGGTCACAAATGTGAAGTGGAACGAAATTTATTGGATCATTTAAACTTTTTTTGTAATAATAAAACTGAAAAGTGGGGCGTGCAAAATTATTCGGCCCCCTTACATTAATACTTTGTTGCACCACCTTTTGCTGCGATTACAGCTGCAAGTCGCTTGGGGTATGTCTCTATCAGTTTTGCACATCTAGAGACTGAAATTCTTGCCCATTCTTCCTTGCAAAACAGTTCAAGCTCTTTGAAGTTGGATGGAGAGCGTTTGTGAACAGCAGTTTTCAGCTCTTTCCACATATTCTCAATTGGATTCAGGTCTGGACTTTGACTTGGCCATTCTAAGACCTGGATACGTTTATTTTTGAACCATTCCATTGTAGATTTTGCTTTATGTTTGGGATCATTGTCTTGTTGGAAGATAAATCTCCGTCCTAGTCTCAGGTCTTTTGCAGACTCCAACAGGTTTTCATCCAAAATGGTCCTGTATTTGGCTCCATCCATCTTCCCATCAATTTTAACCATCTTCCCTGTCCCTGCTGATGAAAAGCAGGCCCAAACCATGATGCTGCCACCACCATGTTTGACAGTGGGGATGGTGTGTTCACGGTGATGAGCTGTGTTGCTTTTACGCCAAACATATCGTTTTGCATTGTTTCCAAAAAGTTGGATTTTGGTTTCATCTGACCAGAGCACATTCTTCCACATGTTTGGTGTGTCTCCCAGGTGGCTTGTGGCAAACTGTATGGATATCTTTGAGAAATGGCTTTCTTCTTGCCACTCTTCCATAAAGGCCAGATTTGTGAAGTGTTCGACTGATTGTTGTCCTATGGACAGACTCTCCCACCTCAGCTGTAGATCTCTGCAGTTCATCCAGAGTGATCATGGGCCTCTTGGCTGCATCTCTGATCAGTCTTCTCCTTGTTTGAGATGAAAGTTTAGAGGGACGGCCGGGTCTTGGTAGATTTGCAGTGGTCTGATACTCCTTCCATTTCAATATGATCGCTTGCACAGTGCTCCTTGGGATGTTTAAAGCTTGGGAAATCTTTTGGTATCCAAATCCGGCTTTAAACTTCTCCACAACAGTATCACGGACCTGCCTGGTGTGTTCCTTGGTCTTCATGATGCAGAACCCTGAGACTATCACAGAGCAGGTGCATTTATACAGAGACTTTATTACACACAGGTGGATTCTATTTATCTTCATCAGTCATTTAGGACAACATTGGATCATTCAGAGATCCTCAATGAACTTCTGGAGTGAGTTTTCTGAACTGAAAGTAAATGGGACGAATAATTTTGCACGCCCCACTTTTCAGTTTTATTATTACAAAAAAAGTTTAAATGATCCAATAAATTTCGTTCCACTTCACAATTGTGACCCACTTGTTGTTGATTCTTCACCAGAAATGTAAAATGTTATATCTTTTTGTTTGAAGCCTGAAATGTGGCAAAAGGTTGAAAAGTTCCAGGGGGCTGAATACTTTCGCAAGGCACTGTATATACTGCAGGACTACTCCTAGTAATCAATATACATAGAAATGCAAGGTAAAACAAAATACAAAGTCAAAATATAAGTCAAATATAAAAATACAAATTCAAATTCAACATCTAACATGAGATCTGAATAAGAATTTAGAAGTCTGCTACTCAATAACATACAGGGCTGTAGTTGAAGCTGGCCTAACAGTTTGCCGACAACACCTACTTGACTTGGCCATGCCTTCAACCAGTTTGGCTCCGCCTACAAAATGGGGCCTACAAATATTTGTAAAGGCAGATTGCATGGCTAAATGCTGGATTTTATACACCTGTGGCATTGGGACTAGATAAGACACCTCAATTCAATGATACAATACTGCTGTCCTAAGGCTACATGCGCACGACCATAAGTGTTTTGCGTCCCGCAAATTGCAGATCTGCAAAATACGGATACAGGCCGCGTGCGTTATGCATTTTGCGGACCACACATGGCCGGCGCTATATAGAGAATGCCTATTCTTGTCCGCAACCAAGACAAGAATAGGACATCCTCTATATTTATTTTTGCGGGGCCGCAAAAACAATGGATGCAATTGAAATTAATGGTTATGCACCCGTTCCACAAAATTGTGGAATGGATGCAGATCCATTTATACGGTTGTGTGAATGCATCCTAAGGCTACATTCACATGAGCGTATGTATTTTGTGGTCCGCTGGAAATGAATGGGTCCTCATCCAATCTGCAAAAAAAACACAAAAAAAACGGAATGGACACAGAAACAAAATACGTTCATGTGAATGTAGCATTATAGTGTATGTTGCTGTCAGTTTGACATCTTTACTGTAATACTGTCTTTGTGTTTAACAGCTTCAATAGGGTTGAATTCAGTGCTAGGAGACCCCAGACCCCATTTGGGACACTTTCGATTCAGGTTGAATTTATTCTAACCAAGCAGAATCTGATGGTCGAATCAATAGCATCAGCACCAAAAACAAATTGAAGAACATTTGCCACTTTAAGTCTGTGTTAGTGTGTGAAGGAGGCAAGGGAGATGGATCCCGGTGAAAGAAAATAAGCTGTGGCTTCTACTAAAATCTAATTTGAAATTCTTCAGCACAGAATTCTAGATCTATTTCAAACAAAAATAAAATAAAATGAAAAAGGAATGTACACTGTAATCTGGATTGATCCAATTATACACAGTCAGAGGTTCTCCCTGCACTTTATTAGTGCATTGATACAATAGAATAGTATCTATAACATCTGTGAAATATTTGTTTCCTTCCCAGAGGAAGTACTTACTCAGATTGATTGCTCTTTTTATCATATAAGAGGACCCAGCAGCGGCTGTATTGCAGAGACAAAGCTACAAGTTTTAAGATCAGATTCTCTGCTAATTTATCATGCATCATTTCCTCCAGTTCCTAAAAAAAGAAACATAAAAACAAATGGAGCAGATTTACTAATCCTGCCTAAAATGTAGACAGTATAAAAGTAAGCCCCCAGACACATTAAACTATACTAAACTTGCCGTTTTCTATGTGACCAGTAAATTAGAAGCCCTGACTCTCCCTGACAGATGATGTTGGGGAACAGAAGGATCGGGATTTTCAGTGCTCCATTTTTATGTTCTCGAGGGCATAAGGTACCACTAGAGGTGTCTAGCAGGGACTTTCTCCTTTCTACTCATTGAAATAAATACATATTTGGCCCAGCTGAACTACTGAAGGACTATGGCTGGGCGATAAATCTGGTACACAGGTAGGCTTTTTTGTGTAACTTTATACCACTATTATTTAGCTTACTTTGTGGCTGCTCCACAGAAGATGAGGCATAGTGTAAAGACCAGGAAGCAGTGCTCGCATGAAGCAAACAGCTGATCGGAGAGGGTGTCGGACCCCGGCTAATCAGATATTGATGACCTATCCTGACAATAAACAGCTGGACAACCCCTTTAAGACACTTCAACTCGGCAGGTGAGGCACAGTTTATTATTCTTTTCCGCTTACTTGCTTCATATATGTGTAAAATGAAACTTACCACATTATGCCACAAATGCATAAAGACATTTTAACCAAATGACTCAGAATTCATGCACAGCCACAATAGTAAATGTATATACAGTACTGTTCTGTGTGTAGGAAACACCAGGAGTGGCTGTGGAACACAGATTCTCGTATAATAGAACCATTTATACTTCACATTTTTATAATCCACTCCTGGCTTAAAAACTGATGAAAAATATTGATCAAATACTGAAATGTGAATGATTCCTAATTCTCACTGTACCATTCCTCTGTATCTATGGAGGAGATTTATCAAGACTGGTGGTTTCTGCGCTGTTCTTGATACAGTATCCCATGCACTGCAGGAGGATGCACCTACAGTAATTTATGATGCTCAGGCCTTGTTATAAATGTGGTGCATCCTCCTGCAGTCAGTGCACCTAAACAGAAATCTAGGACAGATCTAAGCTGCTGTAGATTTCTGGCTTCATTTGCGCCAGAAACCTGGTGTAAATGAAGATAAATTTTATTGTGGCTGCTGGCCATCCCCCTTTCCACACCACTTTAAGAAAACTGGAAAGAACACTGTGAAATGCGACAATCTTCACGGTTAAACAGTGTCAAGCATGTGGTATGCGACCTTTTAATGCCACTTTTCAGGCACAAGGAAGATAATAAATTGCTCCGTATGTGCTCGCTGCAAAAAACTTTGGAGATCATTTATTAACACTAGCATTTTAGACGCCAGTCTTAATAACCCCTATATCTGGCGGTGGGTCCACCAAAGTTATGAAGAGGGGGCAGGCCTCCACATAAATTCGCCGCATCCAGTACCAGTCTAAAGATCCATTCACACGTTCTGGAAATGGGTCCGCATCCGTTCCGCAACTTTGCAGAACGGGTGCGGACCCATTCATTTTCAATGGGGCCGCAAAAGATGCGGACAGCACACAGTGTGCCGTCTGCATCCGCACTTCCGGTCTGCGGCACCACTAAAAAATAGAACATGTCCTATTCTTGGCCAGAGCCACATACACGAACAGGTATTTCTATTATAGAACCGGCCACGTGCAGGCTGCACAAAACGGAACGCACATGGCCAGTGTCCGTGTTTTGCGGATCCGCGATTTGCAGACCGCAAAACACTTGCGGATGTGTGAATGACGCCTAAATGTAACCCAGCTACTGGCCTGTCCCCATCCCCACCCTTGCCACACCCACTTTTTCAGACCTGGCATGAGCGGGGAAAAGTCACAGATTGCAGCGCAACTAACTAAATATGCCTAATATTCATCATATGGCTCGTTTACATGGTTACAACCACCGTGCAATCCATCAGTGATGGTCATGCTTGCAAACTATAGGAAAAAAAAACACCAGCCTATGCGTGCTCCCACCGTCCCTGCCACCAGAGAGGCCGCCACTTTTTCCTATAGTGTGCATGCCATTTACTAAAGTGACACAACCCCTTTAATCTAGTTTCCAAGATAATATACCTTATAACAACAAAGTATAGGACATGACCACTTAGGGTCCTATTAATAATATAAGCCCATCATTGAATTAAGCAAACCATACAACATAAAGGGTGACATTTATTAAGATCAGCACGGTCTCAAGTCCCTCTATGCTACTGGAGAAAGTGCCAAAGTTCTGTATATAAGTTTGTTGGTTCGTCTGGAAGGTCATTCGAGCAGTCCTCTTGCTGGCGTAGATTTAAGCCATTTTGCACGTCAAAACTGCAGTGGAAAATTATAAATAAGCTTAGCCTGTGCAGTGACCGGGGTGCCGCGGTTGCTACGGGGGCGACCCTTTTCCCCCTCCAGGGCCCTCTAAGGTGTTTCCCTTTATGTCCCAGTGGTAGGAGTGCCAAGGGAGATTTAGGCCACTCACGTCTTTAGTGGTGTTGTCACGGTGTTCCTACCTCGTGAGACGAACAGGCCCCAGGCGGTGGCTCCGGCTGCAATAAATTTACTAGGAGTAGTAATTGAGGGTCGTCAGGTGGGAATGATGCGCAGACTTGTATGAATGGTCCAACGTAGTTTTATTAACGTATCTTGGTAGGCAGATAACTAGTTTCATTCCTCAACTTGGTGTCCAGCAAGTGCAGCTATTACTTATACTTGGCAGATGCTTGGGAATTCAGGTTTCAGGCTTCCTGTTCTAAGTTGAGGTTAGCTCTTAAGTCTGGCTTCCCTTGAGAGTATTGTAGTGCCTTATTGCAGGCTATATTACTCTGTATTTAGGGAGCAGCAGAGCTGAAGGTGCTCCACTGTCCTGCACATGTCCTCCCTGGATGGGGTACAGGGGACAACTCACTGACTAAAACTGTCTTAACTGTCATTTCCTCTCACTCTGCAGGAAGTTGGAAGAGCTTAACTTCTCTCCAGCAGAGGGGGTCAGAATGGACTAAGGACTGTACCATTCTGGTAAAACTACATCTGAATCTGCCATAGTATTTACTGACACCTGCTGGTACACCAGGTACATTACATGGGAAACAGTTGCATAACATGGAATATAATACATATTAATGCTGGTGATGACATTAATGCACAGAATTACATTTTCACAGTAGCACACAGATAGAAGCTGGTTATGCAGAGTTGTAACACTACTCTGGGGTGTTACATTCCCCCTTACTTAAAGTCAAGCCGTCCTCGGCTTGTGCTTAGGATTAGCATACAGGATTAGGATATAGAAAAGCTTACAGGGAATCCAATAAGTACCATGTGCTGCATGAAATAGATACATATAAATGACATTACATACATATATAGACAATTGAGCTACTATGCTGGTACGTTCCTGCCTTGTGAGTAGGGTGTCCGATCTCTGTTATCCCCTCTCAGCAGACGAACAACCTATGTAAACTGCACTAAGCAACCATTTCTGACTGACTCTGAATATTCTGGCCACGAATACCAAAGAAAGCATGGGGGTGTCTTCACTCTGTAATCCCACCATTGTGAAATGATAAGCCCGCAAACAGAAGGGTGGCTTCATTCTGTAATCCCTTCCAAGCACCAAAGCCTTATAATGCTTTACGCTTTGTCACCTTGATGTCTATCAGTAGCTGCAAGTTATTTTTTCCTGGAGGCGGTGCACAAGGCCTCAGGACATAATGAACTAGGAGGAGGAAATCTGCCAGTCCTGCCATAGTTCTAGTGAGAGACTATATGCTCTCCTGACACATATAAGACACATCTATAGCAGCGAGGATAACCCTGAAGGAATAAAGAGAAAACAACTGCTTGTGACTCTAACACCTGGCTACCATGAACCGCTAGTGTGAATGTCCTCAGAGGCAGTGCTAGATGAGCTTAGATACTGAGATTACACCTGCTTGTGGCTCTGACACCTGGTTACCATGAACCGCTAGTGTGAAATGCCCTCAGAGGCAGCATGTATATCTGAGGTAGAGACAAGTAAGGTGCTAACTATCTGGCTAAGTGCATGACCATACATTAAAGTGCATTTAAGGACACATTGTGGCACCTGTAAAGAAACACACACAATGGGCAATATTCTTGAACGTTGCTGAAATATAAGATATTAGTGCAAACATTTAAGTGCAAATATATTAAAGGCATAATGTACGCATTTTCATACATTGAGTATAATTAAATAAGCATGTATATGCATCAGCTATTACTGGGATAATATAGTAGACCCATGGATACATTTAAGTCCATCTTTTCTTCTTCTTTGGCTTGGAACTGGAACAAAGTCACAAGTTCTATTCAAATTTGTAATCCACATGGGTAATAAAATGGGTAATAAAGGTTTCTTGAAAAAGTCCTTTTTAAAAGTGATTTCCCAACAACCTGAAAAGGGGGGAAAAAGGGATATGGTGCGCAAACATGGCGCAACTGGGATTGTTGCAGATGGGGGGAGTCCTAACACACGTGTCTTTCTGGATGGAGAACCAAACAGGGCAACAATGACATAAAACAAAGCCAACCGGCTCTCACCCTTCAAGGCTCAGTCCACGTGGTGGCTCCCATTAGTCCTGGAGTTCTTTATAGATGTGGCTGGGGCTCCCTCTAGTGGAAAGCCTCCAGCTCCTCGTCGCTGCTGCTTGAGCTGAACGACATAAGAGGGCGCTCCTGCCTCAGGTAAGCCTCACGGTAGGCCGCGGCCTTTCCCCAGCGTCCTCTCAACGACAATTGTGGCACTGGTCTGGGCAGGGTCCCAGTGGTCACACTGGTGACGGTGGCAGCCATTTGGGAACGGACCCTGTAAGGCCCGGATACTCCTGCCGGGGTCACTGGTGACAGAATTTCAGGTTCAAGGGGCTCAGCCAGAGGCCTACCCCTGGCAACTGATTGTGCTGCTGGGGCCTCCTGCATCAGGTGGTACGTGGCCAGGGGATTAAATATAAACTTGCTGGCTGTAATTTGACCAACCTGGAACGCTGGTGGGGTAGGCAACCCAGGGATGAGAGGCTCCGGCTCGCTGGTCGGGGGTCTTGGTCCCGGTACGCTGGGGCTTTCTCTCTCTCTGCTTCGAGGCACCGGAGCAGTTGCGGTGACCGTCGCTGGCGATGGCTCCTCCCACTCTTCGGCGGGCTCCTCCGTTCTTCGGGGCCTCTGGATCACCCTGATTCCGGTAGCGAAGGGGCCTTGCAAACTTTCCATCGGGGTGTACTCCACGAAGTCGCCGGCATGGAGGTTGTGCTGTGCTGGAGGAAGGTATGGCCTCTTGACGGAGCGGCGATTCACATAATACTCCACCGCCGTCTCTTCGTCAGTAAGGAACCCGACCCCGCGCTCCACATTGAACCAGAGCACGGTTCCGGTGCGCCTCTCAAGCTTCGGGTCTCCAGGCCGGGGGTGTTCCAGGACTTCAACCACCCACTCTTCCACTCGCCGTTTATACTCCCAGCAGGTATACACATTCTTCGTAACTTCTGCTGGTACGATGAGGTTCTGCCTCAGGTCATCCGGCTTAGGCCTCACCGACGGGGTCACTCCAGCCACCGCTCTGCGTTCTTTCTCTAGAGTGCCGACGGGGACGTTCTTAGCTCGTACGTACGGAGGTTTCTGTACGGAGCCTCCAGCCGTCTCTCTCTTCCCCTCCACCAAATCAGAAGTGGTGGCAGGTACTCCAGCTGCCGCAGCTGGCGGGACGGTCTCGGCCAGGTTCTTCTTTCGCCGGGTACTCAGATTGAGTCGATCCAGGGTAATTTCTTCCCCTCGGGGTTCAGGCTCGTAAGGATAGGTGCCCCACACCATGTCTCCCCAGCTAGGGCCGCGTTGATGGGACGCCATCTTGACCACGCTCTCCTTCCTCGTGCAAACAGGAGATGGAGGAGGAGCTAAGGGGGTGGAGTCTTTGCTCTCAACGCTCCCCACAGTAAGTTCCTGGCGGGCTGGATTGGATTTTCCCGCGTTACAGAGGGGCGTGCCATGGTTTTCCCGCTCTTGAGGGGGCGGTTTCTTTTCTTCTGCATGAAGAAGCTGCGCCACTAACGAAAAAATGGCGTTGTTAACCCTTCTGGTGCCGGCGCGCAGCGTTTTGCGCCGTCTGCACCGCAGCAACTGTAGTAAAGTCATTTTTAGGGAACATCTGTCAAATTTCCTGGCCTTGTTGATAAAAGGCAGTTAGTTTAAAGTCTGTTTTAGGGATGGCTGAGCTGTGGCCTTAACGGTACAGGCACGTCAGACTCATCCTGTTCGTGACGCCATTTTTGCAACGACCGGGGTGCCGCGGTTGCTACGGGGGCGACCCTTTCCCCCTCCAGGGCCCTCTAAGGTGTTTCCCTTTATGTCCCAGTGGTAGGAGTGCCAAGGGGATTTAGGCCACTCACGTCTTTAGTGGTGTTGTCACGGTGTTCCTACCTCGTGAGACGAACAGGCCCCAGGCGGTGGCTCCGGCTGCAATAAATTTACTAGGAGTAGTAATTGAGGGTCGTCAGGTGGGAATGATGCGCAGACTTGTATGAATGGTCCAACGTAGTTTTATTAACGTATCTTGGTAGGCAGATAACTAGTTTCATTCCTCAACTTGGTGTCCAGCAAGTGCAGCTATTACTTATACTTGGCAGATGCTTGGTAATTCAGGTTTCAGGCTTCCTGTTCTAAGTTGAGGTTAGCTCTTAAGTCTGGCTTCCCTTGAGAGTATTGTAGTGCCTTATTGCAGGCTATATTACTCTGTATTTAGGGAGCAGCAGAGCTGAAGGTGCTCCACTGCCCTGCACATGTCCTCCCTGGATGGGGTACAGGGGACAACTCACTGACTAAAACTGTCTTAACTGTCATTTCCTCTCACTCTGCAGGAAGTTGGAAGTGCTTAACTTCTCTCCAGCAGAGGGGGTCAGAATGGACTAAGGACTGTACCATTCTGGTAAAACTACATCTGAATCTGCCATAGTATTTACTGACACCTGCTGGTACACCAGGTACATTACATGGGAAACAGTTGCATAACATGGAATATAATACATATTAATGCTGGTGATGACATTAATGCACAGAAATACATTTCCACAGTAGCATACAGATAGAAGCTGGTTATGCAGAGTTGTAACACTACTCTGGGGTGTTACACCTGCCATTACGTCCGCTTCCCTACCTACACCATGCCCCCTTTTCTAGCCACTTGGAAACGTTGCGTGAGCAGAGAAAAAACACTTACTTTACTGCACAAATAGTGTGCGACAAAATTTGCAACCTATTTACACTACAACAGTGGCGTAAATAGATTAGTAAATATCCCCCAAAGTTAAAGAATTGAAAGGCAATTCAAATAATGAAAATCGATGAAATATGTAGACACATCAGAAACAGAAAAACGAAAACAAGGATCTCCACCTCATAAGTATGCATCCGTTGGTGTAGCATATATACCTTCTGGCATCTCCAGGACCAAGATATACTTGTTTTGGTTGCCTTATATCTCATGTGTGTATATAGTGTTTGTTTTTCATGCCTTTAATTGCTATTATAAAATGTTAACTTTTATTTTTTACTAATTCACTTATGGTCTTCTCTTCTGCAAACCAAATTGTACCCTGTAGTGATTTCCAATGCTCCCAATCTACTGTATTATACTGTCATGCAGTATACAAATATCATACCATATCGTACATAATAATTAAAGGAGATTTACTTACAGATGACCTATCCTCAGGATAGGTCATCAGTATCTGATTGGTGGGGGTCCGACAAAGGGGACCTCCCTTGCCCCCGAACAGCTGTGAGTGCCACGGCCTTCTCTTTGCTTTTCCTAGGCCGAGCAATGACATGTTTAAGTGTCATGTCGCCTAGGAGCAGCTCTACCCAAGCACAGCCGCTACACAATGTATGTATGTGCTTGGTAAGCTGCAAGAAGGTTGCACTAAAGGAGTTGTCCCATCTGAGACATTGATGGAATATTGCTAGGATATTCCACCAAGGTCAGAGAGGTTGCGGTCCCACCTCCGGGAACCATTTTTATCTCCAGAAGAGGGCTCCTAAAGTGAAGGAGAGAGCACCACACAAGCGCAGCCACCCTCCATTCACCGCTATGGAAGTTTCTGGCTATTTCTGGCAGTCCCTTAGCAGTGCCTTGAGAGGTAGCCATCCATGTGCAATGCGCTCTCCACCCCCCTCTATGGGATTTCTGAAAATAGCCATGAATAGAGAGCATGCCAAGCATGCACAGCGCACACTCCTTTACTTCAAGGCCCCTTTGAGGTATAACCCTTTAAAGGGGTTCTCCGGGAATTAAGAAAATGAAAATACATAAATATTACTTTATTATAAATATATTCCTAAATACCTTTCACTAGTTATAATGGCTTATTTTCTCTAGGGAGCAATCATCAGGGGAAATAAAATGGCCGCCATCCTATTAGTACACGCAAAACCTGTCCTAATCACACAGCAGGACAAGTTACTTCACAACACTAAGGTAAAGAGCTGCCTCATCCTCCTCTCTGCTCTGCTTGTCAGGGATAATGATCCTGAATACAGATGAGCTTCAGCTAAATCTCTGTAGGAATGGAGTCCATGAGGAGATATGAAGAACAGAGAGGATGGCGGAGAAGTGAGTAAAGAGCAGCAGCATTTCTATCATCCTCGTCTCTGCTTGTCAGGGATTATGATCCTGAATACAGTTTATTATGATCTTCAGCTGAATCTCTGTAGGAGGGTGGGGATATGGCTGATGACCAGCAGCACTTGTATGCAGCCTCCATTACCACAGACCCACATTACCATAGTCTGTCCTGTCCGTCCTCTCTGTACTTCATATCTCCCCATGAACTCCATTCCTATAGAGATTCAGCTGAAGATCTTATCATCTGTACTCAGGATCATAATCCCTGGCAAGCAGAGCAGAGAGGAGAATGAGGCAGCTCTTTAGCTCAGTGTTGTGAAGCAACTTGTCCTCCTGTGTGATTAGAACAGGTATAGGTTTTATCTGTATTAATAGGACGGCAGCCATTTTATTTCTCCTTATGATTGCTCCCTTAACAAAGCCAGCCATTACAACTAATAATAGGTATTTGGGAACATATTTATAATAAGTTAATATTCAAGTATTTTCATTTCCTTAATTCCCAGGAAACCCCTTTAAAGTCATCTATTAACAGTGTATGTACATATGCAGCAGAGTTAACACAGTCATAACGCGTTAACTAGATAACTCATCAAGTCTGACTGTTAACCCTACTACATCTGTAACTCATGTTGAGATTTTTGGTGGTCAGAAGCCTTGAGTGGTAGTAGGAATTTTTGATGTGCACCATGCGACTGCATAGGCCAAACAACTCTAATGCTGTTCATAAAGTAGGTAAGTGTCTAACCCTGCATAGGGTCTCTGTGGCCAGTGTGCACACGTTATTAGCTCCAATCTAGTGACAGATTTCCTTTAAAGGGGTTCTCTTCTCTACTGAAAAAAATGTTATTATAAATAAACTTTTAAATGGCTTTAATGATTTAGAATGGCTCGTTTAATCTACAATCAGAGAAGGAGCTAAAATGGCGGCTCTTAGATTCTCCTGACACTGCAGGACGGCCGGTGTGAGAAGTCTGCTGGTATCAGCTCTGTGAAGCTGTATATTACGTGCAGATGACAGCTGAGAAAACTGCTCCGCTGTGTCCCTGTGCTTCAGAAAGAAGTCCACTTCATCCCGTACTCGGAGACTGAAGGGTAAGAATGAGGACCAGACGCGCTGGTGTGGGGGAAGAGCGTCATTAGAAAACACCTCAGCCTGCGAGTTCACGGGAACAGCAGCTCCCCTGAATTAATAGTTTTATCCTTTATGTTCACTGTCATTTTATCACTGTTTTACACTCTGATATATTCTGCACATCTTACATAGTCACTTTTCGCCAATCACTACACATTTATTTCTGGAAAACATCTGTTTTGTCTGAATGCTCACTACATCCCTCCAAATTTAGATTTGGAGTCACTTTTTGGGGGTTTCCACTGTAAGGGCAACCTGTAGGGGTCTCTTGAAATGTGAGTCAGTGTTTTGAATCAGTATTTCTAAGCCAACACCTTCTCAGAGGTTCCACTCCAGGTTTTGGTTTACAAACGTTGATTAAAAAAAACAGCCCAAATACTGACCAAAAAAAAAAAATGCCCAAATACTGACCATGTGAAAGTGGACTTAAAAGGGTTTTCCGGGATGATTTTTAACAGATATGCTCATGTAGCTGCTTACTTCATGTACATCTTCCCCTTTTTTCATTTGGACTCTCCTGACCCATTTTCACAGTGTAAACAGATCACTCTGGTTTGTTTCTATTCTGTATGTAGCATCTCCTGTTGCTGAATCCATCCAAACCCATGGTGTACTTTCACTGACACATCTCCAGCCCCACCCTTGAGATGTAGCTAAAGTAGCTAGCCCAACTAGTTTATTGCTCCTCTCATCCAGCTGGTTACATAGACACTCCCCTATTACTGCTCCAGTTTCTACTATGATCCACTCATGGATATAAGATCATGGACATGGTCATGTAACCACGACCCAGAACGGAGGATAGGATCAATAACGGTAAAAGAAATATATTACAAAATTACAGCCACCTTCATAAATGCTGATTCTACAAGATGTTGATACAAACTGGAAATTCACACATGATGTTTTGATGCAGTTTTTGAAGACAAAGAAAGAAGTGGATACTAAAGGAGGGGAATTATATAGGAAATATATTTCTCTAATTTTTACTCTGCATCTATTTTTTAGCGTCTTCTTAGTCTTTGAAAACTGCATTAAAATTGAATATGTAAAAGCACTCTCATTTAGGCTGGATTCACATTTGTATTATTGATGCATTAATGTCTTCTGGCCTCTCTGTGGGTTTGCTGACCCAAACTTATAGCATCATGCCTATAGTGCTTGGGTCAGTAAACCCACAGTTAGGCCAGGACACTCATCCGTAATACAGATGTGTGAATTCGGCCTAAGACACAGAACAGTGCTATGTTTACTCAATAACATCATAAAAATCCAATTAACTTGTTCATGGACATCTAAGCCATTATATGTTATGCTCCATTGAAACTCTGGTATCTGAGGGGTTATTTACCAGGTGTGGGCTGCTCCTGGTAACTGAACTCCCCCCCCCTTCCCCTTGCAACGAGATTGTGCAAGCTGTTCAGTTGGTATGTCAGGCAGGAGCATTCTGAAGCACTGAGGGCTTGTCATAGCAAGATTCCTATTAAGCCCTGCCGTGGCAGAACTTAGTAAGAACACAGCTATTTTACCATAGACTGCAATTATGAGCCATTGCAAACTATGGTATAAGTGATTGAAATATTATATGTACTAATCCCCTATGGGGACTAAAAATAAAGTTAAAAAGGTAAAATAAAAGTTTTTAAAAAATATAAAAAAAACTAAATGAATTAAAAAATTGAGATCCTCCTCAATTCACCATTTCAATTAAAAATACATTAACAATAAAAAATAAACATCATTATTGACCAAACTATCAATTTTGCGCTCTTGTGTACAAGGAAGACATAACAGAGCTAGAGAGGGTCCAGAGGAGGGCAACTAAAGTTATTGGAATGGGTGGACTACAGTACAGTACTCAGAAAGAATATCAAAATTGGGGTTCTTTCGTTTAAAAAAAAAAGACGACTGAGCTAACATAGTAACATAGTAACATAGTTTATAAGGCCAAAAAAGACATCTGTCCATCCAGTTCGGCCTGTTATCCTACAAGTTGATCCAGAGGAAGGCAAAAAAAAACCCTGTGAGGTAGAAGCCAATTTTCCCCACTTTAGGGGAAAAAAATTCCTTCCTGACTCCAATCAGGCAATCACCGCAATCAACTTACCATCACCACCTCCTCAGGCAGAGAGTTCCATAGTCTCACTGCTCTTACCGTAAAGAATCCTCTTCTATATTTGTGTACAAACCTTCTTTCCTCCAGACACAGAGGATGTTCCCTCGTCACAGTCACAGTCCTGGGGATAAATAGTTCATAGGAGAGATCTCTGTACTGACCCCTGATATATTTATACATTGTTATTAAATCTCCCCTCAGTTGTCTTTTTTCTAAAGTAAATAACCCTAATTTTGATAATCTTTCTGGGTACTGTAGTCCACCCATTCCAGTTATTACTTTAGTTGCCCTCCTCTGAACCCTCTCCAGCTCTGCTATGTCTGCCTTGTTCACAGGAGCCCAGAACTGTACACAGTACTCCATGTGTGATCTGACTAGTGATTTGTAAAGTGGCAGGACTATGTTCTCATCACAGCATCTATGCCCCTTTTGATGCAACCCATTATCTTATTGGCCTTGGCAGCAGCTGTCTGACACTGGTTTCTGCAGCTTAGCTTGCTGTTTACTAAAATTCGTAGGTCCTTTTCCATGTCAATGTTACCCAGTGTTTTACCATTTAGTATGTACTGGTGACTTGCATTATTCCTTCCCATGTGCATAACCTTACATTTGTCAGTGTTAAACCTCATTTGCCACTTCTCTGCCCAGACCTCCAATCTATCCAGATCCATCTGTAGCAGTGTACTGTCCTCTTCTGTGTTAATTACTTTACACAGTTTAGTGTCATCTGCAAAAATTGATATTTTACTGTGCAAGCCTTCTACAAGATCATTAAAGGGAACCTGTCACCTCCTTGGGCTAAAAAAACCTGTTAGCAGTACCTTAATTTATGTTCCAGCGTGATTCAGAAGATGATCTTTGTAAGGAGAAGAGATCCTTCAAACTGTGTAAAATTCATATTTTAATCCTCCGTTGGCGCGCTGCCTTGACTCGGCTTGAAGTCAAGGGGGCAGCGGCCTCCTT
This sequence comes from Rhinella marina, assembly GCA_900303285.1. Lineage (NCBI taxonomy): Eukaryota > Metazoa > Chordata > Amphibia > Anura > Bufonidae > Rhinella > Rhinella marina. The sequence goes on from ONZH01002939.1 coordinate 48,461, forward strand.
GAGTCAAGTAAACCACTCCCCTTGGCAAGATGATGGACAGTTTGCTGATGGGCCGGGTCGGGTCTGATGGGCTCTTCAAATTCCGGGCGCCTGTGCCTGTACTGCGCATGCGCCAAGTAAGCGAGCGCTTGGCGCATGCGCAGTACAGGCATAGGCGCCCGGAATTTGAAGAGCTGGGGCCGGGATCGCGCAGGGAGATATCGCGCACCGCGCATGCGCGAGACTTCGGCCCATCAGCAAACTGTCCATCATCTTGCCAAGGGGAGTGGTTTACTTGACTCGAGTCAAGGAGGCCGCTGCCCCCTTGACTTCAAGCCGAGTCAAGGCAGCGCGCCAACGGAGGATTAAAATATGAATTTTACACAGTTTGAAGGATCTCTTCTCCTTACAAAGATCATCTTCTGAATCACGCTGGAACATAAATTAAGGTACTGCTAACAGGTTTTTTTAGCCCAAGGAGGTGATAGGTTCCCTTTAATAAATATATTGAAGAGTATAGGGCCCAATACTGACCCCTGTGGTACCCCACTTGTGACAGTGACCCAATCTGAGTATGTACTGTTAATATCCACCCTCTGTTTTCTATCTCTGAGCCAGTTACTTACCCACATACAGACATTTTCTCCCAGCCCAAGCATTCTCATTTTATATACTACTCAACAACATCAAAAATCCCACCGGCGCCTGTAAATATCACTTCCTATACATGGGCTGCAGTACTTGCGGCAGAACTGCACACACTGCCGCCGTCAACACCACTGGGTTGTCAATCAATACAAGTACACACAAGTACCGCGCACTAAGTTTCTGCTGACACGAATATTGTAACTGAAGGAAAGGTCTATTTACTATATGTAAAATGGCCCACAAGATACCTTGTATAAGGTGCTTTTGCCTACGGCGTCCGCCTTCATTCAGTCAGTGTCTGGCTTTTGGGTTGTGAGCCGCTCTCCAGCCGGTAGCGCAGTCACGCTTACAAGGGTTTTGCAGCTCGCGCTCTCTCAGAACAGCAGGTGACGTCACCGAGTAGCTACGGGTACTCAGATGTGTCTGAATACCTTCCAACGCGTTTCGGACAAATGCATTGTCCTTCCTGAGGGAAACCTGAGGAAGGACAGCGCATTTGTCTGAAACGCGTTGGAAGGTATTCAGATCCATCCGAGTACCCGTAGCTACTCGGTGACGTCACCTGCTGCTCTGAGAGAGCGTGAGCTGCAAAACCCTTGTAAGCGTGACTGCGCTACCGGCCGGAGCGCGGCTCACAACCTAAAGCCAGACACTGACTGAATGAAGGCGGACGCCGTAGGCAAAAGCGCGGTACTTGTGTGTACTTGTATCATTTTATATGCTAACCTTTTATGTGGTACAGTGTCAAATGCTTTGGAGAAGTCCAGTTATAACGACATCCATTAATTCGCCGCGGTCAGGTCTAGGATCTAGTAGGATCTAATAACCATGTATAAATATATCAGGGGTCAGTACAGAGATCTCTCCCATCATCTATTTATCCCCAGCACTGTGACTGTGATGAGGGGATATCCTCTGTATCTCGAGGAAAGAAGGTTTGTACACAAACCTAGAAGAGGATTCTTTACAGTAAGAGCAGTGAGACTATAGAACTTCCTGCCTGAGGAGGTGGTGATGGTGAATTCACTGAAAGAGTTCAAGAGGGGCCTGGATGTATTTCTGGAGGGTAATAATATTACAGGTTATAGTTACTAGAGAGGGGTCATTGATCCAGGGAGTTATTCTGATTGCCTGATTGGAGTCTGGAGGGAATTTTTCTCCTAAAATGAGGAAAATTGACTTCTACCTCATGATGTTTTTTTTGTTGCCTTCCTTTGCATCAACTTTGCAGGATAAATTTGAAGGATAAGAGGCTGAACGGGATAGACATATATCTTTTTTCAGCCTTATGTTACTATCGTACGATGAAAGACAAAAAAAATAAATAAATAAAATTTGCCAAATTACTGATTTTTGGTCGGTTCACTTCCCAAAAAAATTTGAATAAAAAAGTGATCAAAATGCAAAAAAATACCTTAGTATGGATAACCTGACAAAAAAGAGCACTCACACAGCTCTGAGGACAGAAATATAGAAAAGACATACAGTAGATGTCAGAATATGGCAATGCAAAGACTTTTTTAAAACATATCAAAAACTAAATTTGATATTGTTGTAATAATACTGACCCTCAGAACAAAGGTAATATTCCATTTTTACGATTCATTGAATGCTGTAAATACAAAACCCGTAAAGCAATGGCGCAATTGTATTTTTTCAAATTAATATTTTTTTCAGCTTATTAATACACTGTATGGAATAATAAATGGTTCCATTAGAAATCACAACTTGTTCTGCAAAAAACAAGCCCTCATGTGGTTATGTGAAAAGTAAAAAAAATATGGTTCTTAGATGGCAGGCAGGCAAAAAAATGAAAATTGGTTGCATTATTAAGAGGTTAATAAAGCAGCATCAATTTAAAAACAGCACCATAAGTGCATTTGAGGAGTTACCCTTATGATATGACGAGTGATACTGTCAAATACTGTACCTATGACAGCACTTTTCTCAGTTTAGATAAGCTGGATAGTCAACAAACTGAATTTTAAAGATGAAAATGAATTTTGCATAGAAAATTATATTCATTTTGGGTACATTATATTGATACCTGTATAATAATGACAGTGGAGACATCAACTGTTATTACTGCACAATTGCTTTTCCGTCCAAACAGATGCAGAGATGGGGAGCTGCTCTTCTCAATAAAGGTCATATTATGTCTGTAACATAAAAAATGTTATATGCACATATACTTTACTACTTTTCTGGTGACAGCCACGTTATTAGTTATGAGCACTATTTTTATTTTACATTTTTGGCAGACCTCCAACCTCATACACTAATTATTAGGAAACTTTATCCTAATGTGAAAGGTGCTGAAAGAGATACTAAACCCTGCCAAAATAAAACCATGCAAATTGTACAGCCTCCTCAATCAGTCAACAAATGTTTAGCATGCAAAAGGAATTTTTACTATCACATAATCTTCGTCTCTATTGCATTTGGCCTGGGAAAAAGTATCCAGCCATATACTGTATACTACCAAAGAATATTATCTTCCTCTATGGACACTATTTTGGTTCAGTCTCTTACTAAGGGTAAGTCCACATGGGACAGGTCAAGTGCAGATCTGTCCCATGTGGACTACCAATCCATAGCAGATCTATCCCATGTGGACTAGCAATCCATAGCAGATCTATCCCATGTGGACTACCAATCCATAGCAGATCTATCCCATGTGGACTACCAATCCATAGCAGATCTATCCCATGTGGACTAACAATCCATAGCAGATCTATCCCATGTGGACTACCAATCCATAGCAGATCTATCCCATGTGGACTAGCAATCCATAGCAGATCTATCCCACGTGGCCTACCAATCCATAGCAGATCTATCCCATGTGGACTACCAATCCATAGCAGATCTATCCCATGTGGACTAACAATCCATAGCAGCTCTATCCCATGTGGACTAACAATCCATAGCATATCTATCCCATGTGGACTAACAATCCATAGCAGATCTATCCCATGTGGACTAACAATCCATAGCATATCTATTCCATGTGGACCAGCAATCCATAGCAGATCTATCCCATGTGGACTAACAATCCATAGCAGATCTATCCCATGTGGACTAGCAATCCATAGCAGATCTATCCCATGTGGAATAACAATCCATAGCAGATCTGTCCCATGTGGACTAACAATCCATAGCAGATCTGTCCCATGTGGACTAACAATCCATAGCAGATTTATCCCATGTGGACTAACAATCCATAGCAGATCTGTCCCATGTGGACTAACAATCCATAGCAGATCTGTCCCATGTGGACTAACAATCCATAGCAGATTTATCCCATGTGGACTAACAATCCATAGCAGATCGATCGCATGTGGACTAACAATCCATAGCAGATCTATCCTATGTGGACTAGCAATCCATAACCGATCTGTGCCATGTGGACTAACAATCCATAGCAGATATGTCCCATGTGGACTAACAATCCATAGCAGATCTATCCGATGTGCAATCTACAGCAGATCTATCCGATGTGGAATAATAATCCAAAACAGATCTATCCCATGTGGACTAAAATCATAGAATCCATGGAAAATCCATAGCAGATCTATCCCATGTGGACTAGCAATCTATAGCAGATATATCCCATGTGGACTACTAAACCAAAGCAGATCTATCCCATGTGGACTAACAATCCATAGCAGATGTATCCCATGTGGACTAGCAATCTATAGCAGATCTATCCTATGTGTACTAACAATCTAAAGCAGATCTATCCCATTTGGACTAACAATCCATAGCAGCTCTATCCCATGTGGACTAACAATCCATAGCATATCTATCCCATGTGGACTAACAATCCATAGCAGATCTAACCCATGTGGACTAACAATCCATAGCAGATCTTTCCCATGTGGACTAACAATCTTCGGCTCTATTGCATTTGGCCTGGGAAAAAGTATCCTTCCATATACTGTATACTACCAAAGAACATTATCTTCCTCTATGGACACTATTTTGGTTCAGTCTCTTACTAAGGGTAAGTCCACATGGGACAGGTCAAGTGCAGATCTGTCCCATGTGGACTACCAATCCATAGCAGATCTATCCCATGTGGACTAACAATCCATAGCAGATCTATCCCATGTGGACTAGCAATCCATAGCAGATCTATCCCATGTGGACTAGCAATCCATAGCACATCTATCCCATGTGGAATAACAATCCATAGCAGATCTGTCCCATGTGGACTACCAATCCATAGCAGATCTATCCCATGTGGTCTAACAATCCATAGCAGCTCTATCCCATGTGGACTAACAATCCATAGCATATCTATCCCATGTGGACTAGAAATCCATAGCAGATCTATCCCATGTGGACTAACAATCCATAGCAGATCTATCCCATGTGGACTAGCAATCCATAGCAGATCTATCCCATGTGGACTAGCAATCCATAGCAGATCTATCCCATGTGGAATAACAATCCATAGCAGATCTGTCCCATGTGGACTAGCAATCCATAGCAGATTTATCCCATGTGGACTAACAATCCATAGCAGATCTATCGCATGTGGACTAACAATCCATAGCAGATCTATCCCATGTGGACTAGCAATCCATAACCGATCTGTCCCATGTGGACTAACAATCCATAGCAGATATGTCCCATGTGGACTAACAATCCATAGCAGATCTATCCCATGTGCAATCTACAGCAGATCTATCCCATGTGGAATAATAATCCAAAACAGATCTATCCCATGTGGACTAACAATCCATAGCAGATCTATCCCATGTGGACTAGCAATCCATAGCAGATCTATCCCATGTGGACTAACAATCCATAGCAGATCTATCCCATGTGGACTAGCAATCCATAGCAGATCTATCCCATGTGGACTACTAATCCAAAGCAGATCTATCCCATGTGGACTAACAATCCATAGCAGATCTATCCCATGTGGACTAACAATCCATAGCAGATCTAACCCATGTGGACTAACAATCCATAGCAGATCTTTCCCATGTGGACTAACAATCCATAGCAGATCTTTCCCATGTGGACTAACAATCTATAGCAGATCTATCCCATGTGGACTAATGATCCATAGCAGATCTATCCCATGTGGACTAACAATCCATAGAAGATCTGTCCCATGTGGACTAACAAACTGCAACCATTTCTGCGAATGCTCGTTCCCGACAATCTGTCCATCTAAATGTGCTGCTGATCACCTAATGAATGAGCAAAACGTTCGTTCTGATGCCCAGAAACAATGATTCTGTATGGGAACAAGGGACAGCAATAGCCATCCCTCATCCTTATACTGTGAAGGAAATAGCGGCATGTGAATGTGTGGTCTCCTTTACTAAGCAAGCAGCTGACTCCATATCTGATATTTGTGCAGGTTGTCAGTTTCTTTTTTTACATTTTGTTTGAAGATTTGAAAAAAGTGTGACAAGTATGTAATCATAAAAAAGAAGGAAACTATTGTTTCCCAGCTCTGTAAAATGAAATCATATAAATATAAATCTTTGAGGTGTCTTATCAATTTAGAAATTTGATTTGGCCATTTAAGTATCTGTGTCTAGGAATGCAAAGCGGACAACAATATGGTCATCATCCCTTGTTTGGCAGGGATTGTAAGAGTACATTCACAAATCCAATGCAGGCCTTGCAACAAATATGGCAACCTCCTTGATAAATCTATGGCAAAGTCAATCTATGTCAAATGGTGAAATCTTCAGCAAACGTCAAAATTTGCCATGGGGCCCATATGACTCTAGTCCCTGGATTGCTGCTTGGTATGTTGAAATCGTTCACACAAGGTTTTAGGCCCCATTCACACGTCCGTATTTTGCATCCGCATCCTCTCCGCATCCGTTTCCGCATTTGCGGACAATTATGCGGATAGGATGCGGATCCATTCATTTCAATGGGCCGCAAAAGATGCCGTCCGCATCCGTACTTCCGTTTCGCGGCTCCCGAAAAAAATAGAACATGTCCTATTCTTGTTCGAATACACGGACAAGAAAAGGCATTTCTATTATGTGCGTTCTGCAAATTGTGGAATGCACATTGCCGGTGTCCGTGTTTTGCGGATCCGCGTTTTGCAGATCCGCAAAATACAGACGTGTGAATGGGGCCTTAATCTGAGGAATTGTATCCTCACAAATTTACTGTATATGCTTCTCTCTCTAATTTCCTTATTACTGAAAGGGTCAATTAGATATTCTCAGCATTTAGTAGCAATATAAAAACATCCTCTGGAAACTGGATACATTAGCAATTAGACTAGCCACTGCTAGTAGATGAATTGTAGAATGTGTAAGGTTTCACACAACATTGTACTTTACCTTGACTCAAGGATGTGAAGTAAATCTGAGTTGTTGATAAGTTCTTCTGATGACAGCAAAACATATGGGACATGCATGCCAAGTAAGTGGTTGTTGGGGTGTGAAATTTCTTACAAAGGAACAGAAACACATCTTAGAAAGCGGTATTAATAGTATTGACATTAGGGTTCCTATACACACAGTCTGTCCCTGGCGTTTTTGTTTTTTTTTTTGGCAAAAAAAAGAAAATGCCTCAAGAACAGACATGAAAAAACATAAAAACGTCCAACAAAACTATGCGTGACATCAGCCTTAGAGTGATCCAACATACTTGTTTTATACATGCAATGTACACAAAAAAGAACAGAAAAACCTAAGAAAATATAATCAGGCAAACGGGCATGTGTGCATAGCCCTACACATCTCTTGAGGTTTTCTGCATCATTAGTCAAAATCTAGCCCCTCTTAACGATAGTCACAGTAGTTTCCTCCCTCCTGTCTAGCAGTAATAATTACATCCCTTATCCCATACACAGTAGCACCTCTCCATTCACTCACTAGTCAAAGCAGGGACTCCCACCCTTTCTAGTAGGTGTAGTATGCCCCTTCACTTCCCCAGTAGTCACGGCTGGCCCACTTTAACTCAATAGTTAGAGCAGTATTCTTTATTTTCACAATACTCACAGCAGGCCCCCCTTCCCCCTTACTTAAGGGCCAAGCAGGCTGAGCATATAGCACTTTCATTATAAGACTTTTGTGCTTTCTCTGTAGGGAGAGGTGCTATAGCAGGATTCCTCAACTCTAGTCCTCAGGACCCAACTGCCGGTCATGTTTTCAGGATTTCCTTAGTATTGAGCAGGTGATAGAATTAGCGTCAGTGCGTAAGGACTTACCACAGGTATACATTCTGTGGGATATTCTCAAATCATGACCCTGTGGGCCCCGAGGACTGGAGTTGTGGAACACTGTACTATAGGACTTGCTGCCAATGACAGCACACAGCTCCATGCAGTAGGCCCACGTGGGAAGCACCAGGCTCCGAATGCATGAAGAGCATGGTGCCAAACCTAGTTACCAGGGACAATTGTATGTGGTGACCTGTTGACCAGATTTGCCCATAAAATAATAATTTGCACTGAATAATTTGTCCATTTGAAGACTACTGTATTCTACTGCTTCTTGACACTAACCTCAAGTTTCACACATGTCAAGTATATGCTATATGGAACTGATATGGACAATGCAGAACGTGTTCTTTGTTGTCACATAAAGTTGCTGAATTACTGTTTTCTAGATTTATCATCAATTTATTGTGTAGGTTGCTGCTTCTATAAAATGTTTTTCGGAATACATAAACTAATATTTCCCACAATGTGAACAATTTTTCCCATTGAAAATCATCTGTAATATGGGAAATTGTGTGCAAATGCATTACCCCACATGTGTTTTCTCTGACAATATTAAAACCCAATGCTATGGTGATAGTGTTTACCATAATCAAGAACATATTTAAAGTAGGAACAATAATGTTCCTACTCATATGGAGATTTCCATTGATTGAAACCAATAGTTTTTTTTATTACCATAGACATAACAATTATCAGTAGCAATTTGGTTACATTTGGAACGTTAAAGATGTCTGGTTTTATACTGATGACTTATCCTTAGGATAGGCCATCGATTTCAGATTGATGGGGGGGGTCTCACTTCCTGCCGATCAGCTGTTTGAAGGGGCTGCAGCGGTCCTGCGAGTGCTGCGTCCTCTTCAATGTCTACCTAGACACAGAGGTGCAGTGTAATTACACCTTCCTCCCATACAAGTGAATGGAAGAAAAAGCTGTAATTACACTGTACTGCCACTACAATGTCAACAGCGTACAGGTAAACAGCTGATCAGCGGGGGTGCCGGGAGTCGAACCCCCAAGCATTGGATATTGAGGACCTATCCCGAGTATAGGTTATCAACATCAAAAAACAAGATAACCCCTTTAAGGATTATGGAATAGTCTATGGCCAGCTTTAGATTGTCAGCCTTATTGGACATAAGGCCATATATTGCTTTGTAGAATTTGTTGGAAATAAAGGAATAAAATGTAGACAATTTTTTTCTCACTTTAAAGGGGTTGTCTCATCATAGACAATGGGGGCATATCGCTAGGTCACCGCTGGGACCCACACCTATATCGAGAACAGAGCCCTGCAAGGGGGTGGCGGGAGGACTCCATTCCGGCCACCACCAAGCCGGCACCACCAAGCACGCATGAGTGGCCCCCGCTCCTATTCATTTCTATGAGGCCAACGGAAATAGCCAAGCCAGCGCTTGGCTATTTACGTCACCCCCCATAGAAAATCAATGGAGGACGACTGCGCGTGCACAGTGTGCCCTCCTTCACTTACGAGGCTCCAGCGGTGGGACCCACACCTATAAGACAATGGGGGCATATCCTAGCCATCCATGATGAGACAACCCCTTTAAGTAAAAAATGGCAATTACCAGTATTATGCAAAAATTGCACCTGCCAATAACGGCTCAGATGGAGCCTATATAAAAGGAATGGTGAATTTGGAACCCATGAAAATGAAAAAGTATAAAAAAAAAAAACTTGGTAAATTAAGCAGCATTAAAAAAGAGGAAAAGTAAATAGACACTTGATTAATTCCAACAAGTGGAAATCACGTCCTTATATTGCTGCGCAGTGGGTTATAATTATTCTCAACAAAGCTAATTTTGGAAGGCTATCACTTACTGAGTATAAGATTATCTGGCACACTTGTTTTGAGGGTTATGTGTGAGAGATTTAGTTTCTGACACAATTGTAGCCAGTAATCAGTGCAGTCATACTCTATGACAAGAGAGAAATGAGCCCAAGGAAAGTCACTTCCGATGTTTTTGTAGTTGGATATTACACAAGAGAAACTTTTTAAGCTGTAAAAAAATATAATAACATTATATTAAAAAATTATATTATTGTAACATGCATTATATATGAAAAATTACATTGTAGTTTCTGACATTAAAGAACGTTACTGCATTCAGTGGTTTATAATAAACACCATAAAATACATAAAGCCATATATGTACAGTAACTGCTTATAGCATGCACTTAGATCAATGCACTAGTTTTCACTGAAAAAATAAAACCTAGTATCTGACTGCACCAATTTTTACACACAAGGCTGACCGTAGCAGTATTATCATCATCAACATTATTATTGAAGGGGTTCTCTGGGAATTAAGAAAATGAAAATACCTAAATGTTACTTTATTCTAAATATATTCCCAAATACCTTTCATTAACTATATTGGTTCATTTTGTCCGGGGAGCAACCATCAGGAGAAATTAAATGGCCACCATCCTATTAGTACACACAAAACCTGAACTAATCATACAGGAGGACAAGTTACTTCAGAACACGGAGCTGCCTCCTCCTCTCTTACTTGTCAGGGATAATGATCCTGAATACAGCTAATAAGATCTTCAGCTGAATCTCTGAAGGAAATGAGCTCATTAGGGGACAAAGTACAGAGAGAGACAGGACAGACTGTGGTAATGGAGACTACATATAAATACTGCTATTTATTACTCACATCTCCACCGTCCTCTCTGTACTTCATGTCTCCTCGTGAACTCAATTCCTACAGAGATTCAGCTGAAGTTTAAACTGTATTCAGGATCATAATCCCTGACGAGCAGAGAGGAGGATGAGACAGCTCTTTAGCTCAGTGTTGTGAAGTAACTTGTCCTGCTGCGTGATTAGGACAGGTTTTTGGTGTACTAATAGGACGGCGGCCATTTTGTTTCTCCTGATGATTGTTCCCTAGACAAAACAAGCCATTATGACTAATGAAAGGTATTTGGGAATATATTTATAATAAAGTATTATTTAAGTATTTTCATTTTCTTAATTCCCAGAGAACCCCTTTAAAGAGCACCTGTCAGCAGATTTGTAGCTATAAAACTAGCTGACCTGTTACATGTGTACTTGGCAGCTGAAGGCATCTGTGTTGGTCCCATGTTCATATGTGCCCACATTGCTGAGAAAAATGTTTTATATATGCAAATGAGCCTCTAGGAGCAACGGGGGTGTTGCTGTTACACCTAGAGGCTGTGCTCCCTCTGCAACTGCCGCACCCTCTTCACTTTGATTGAGCTGAGCCTCTAGGTGTAACAGCAACACCCTCTTATTTCTTTCTGCACTACGTATACCTAGTAGTGATGTATGGGTAAAATGTAGTTAATACTGGCAGAACTGATTAGGTTATCTGGGTGATGGACTTTGTCCACCCCCTAGCTAGTTAGTGGGTCTTAGTGGAGCAGAGAGGGACTACAGACAAGACCTACATGTACAGGTGTCTACAGACTGGGCCAGAGTCCAGAGAACTTTTATCTCTGAGGCTATAGCTGCCAGGCAACATACTTTATCATCAGAGAACCCCCGAAGGAAAGGCTAGTCATCTTAGAAGGTCCAGAAGCATTAAGACCATGCAAGATAACATCAGTAAAGTAACGCTTGTTTATAGCAAAATACTTTACTGCTGTTGCCTCCAGCACCTGCCACACTTTGAGAAGGACTGGCTATCTGAATCTATATTCTGCACCAGTCAGTGGTGTACCTGCAATAGAGAAAGTCCATGCAACTGCTTTGTGGCCAGGGGGGGGATGGGTGCCAGGTGAAAACACTGGAATTTCACACAGTCACCACAAGAGGAGCACAATTCAAACAGATTATTACAGCTTCCATGGTAGTTGTATTAATTCCTGGCTTCCATGGTAGTTGTATTAATTCCTGTTCACTGAGCTCCCCCTAGAGGTGACTGCAGGCAGCCAGCTAGTTTTGAAATAGAAGTGAAGCAGATTTATCAATGTATTTTTGCCAGTTTTATAGTGTTAATACAGTAAGAAATATGGTGGTCAGAATGAGGGCCATATATTTGAATCACCTGTTCCACTGTTTCCAATATAAAAGTTGAATAAAGTGGGTGAGGCCAAAGGCAACTTATTCTTGTTACAATTCGTATTAATTAAAATTTCTCCCATTTCATAAAAAAAGAAAACAAAGAAAAAATGTAAATTTGTAAAAGATCTTGGGTGTTGCACATGTTCTGCATTGCCTGAGAGTGATAGATGTGCATACACTGGGAAATAGGTGCAGGGGGCCCATACTAAGTTTTTGCTATGGGGCCATATGAGATCTGTGTACGCCCCTGGCCTCAGCCCAAGGTTTGCAAAAGGAGTTAACAAGTACGGAATAGCAGACCTATGGTTATCTTGGGAAGATTGCAAAGTATTTAGACCTCATGCACACCACTATGTCCATTTTGTGGTCCACAAAACATGGATGCCAGTCGTGTGCATTCCAAATTTTGCAGAACAGAATCCCTGGCCCTATATAGAGCAGTCATATCCTTGTCTGTGATATAGGCAAAAATAGGACGTGTTCTATTTTTTTGCAGAGCTGCGGAAAGGACATGTGGAAACGGACAGCATAGGGAGTGCTGTCTGCATCTTTTGTGGCCCCATTGAAGTTAAAGGGTCCGCATCTGACCCGCAAAAATCCATGGTGGTGTGCATGAGGTTTTAGGCTAGTTTCACACGAACGTTGTGTTTTCCGGTCTGCAAATTGCGGATCCGCAAAAAAAAAAAAAGGATGACGTCCGTATGGCATCCGTTTTTTTTTTGTGGATCCATTGTAACAATGCCTATCCTTGTCCGCAAAACGGAGAAGAATAGGACATGTTCTATTTTTTTTTGCGGGCTACGGAACAGGCAAACGGATGCGGACAGCACACAGTGTGCTGTCAGTATTTTTTGCTGACCCATTAAAATGAATGGGTCCGCATCCAATCCGCAAAATATGCGGATCGGAGCCTGCAAAATATACTGTCATGTGAAAGAGGCCTCTTTCACACGAACGTTGTGTTTTGCGGTCCGCAAATTGCGGAGCCGCAAAAACAACGGATGGCATCTGTGTGCATTCCGTATTTTGCGGAATGGAACAGCTGGCCCCTAATAGAATAGTACTATTCTTGTCCTGTAATACGGACAAGAATAGGACATGCTCTATTTTTTTTTGCGGGCTACGGAACGGAGCAACAGATGCGGACAGCAACGGATTCATTTCTATGGGTCCGCATTTTTTATGTGAAAAATGCGGATCGGAGCCCGCAAAAACAACGTTCATGTGAAAGAGGCCTTAGGCTAGTTTCACACGAACGTTGTGTTTTGCGGTCTGCAAATTGCGGATCCGCAAAAAAATGGATGGCGTCCATATGGCATCCGTTTTTTTTGCGGATCCATTGTAACAATGCCTATCCTTGTCCGCAAAACGGACAAGAATAGGACATGTTCTATTTTTTTTGCGGGGCTACGGAACGGGCATACGGATGCGGATAAGACACAGTGTGCTCTCAGTATTTTTTGCGGACCCATAGAAATGAATGGGTCCGCAAATGAATCGGAGCCTGCAAAAAATACTGTCGTGTGAAAGAGGCCTTAGAGTGAAACTCAGGGATGGTACCAATTGCTGCTATTTGTACTGCAACTCTCATCATATACTCAGTAGAGAGACACTTTATTTATTCTAAACGGGCCTGGTTATTGTCTCCATTATCTGTTTGATCTTGCTTGTGTACTCCTCCCTTGTACCCTGTCAAATGTTCATCATCAAACTGCCACCAGGTAGGAGCACCAGAAGGTCCCGACAATCACCTATTAAATTGAGCTGTCTAATACACCCTTAAGGCTGGTTTCACACTAGCGCTCAGAGATCCGGCAGGCAGTTCTGGCATTGCCAGATGCTGTCTGAATTCCCGCTGGCCCCATTAACTATAATGATCCGGCCACAACCAGGTAAATATGTTGAGAATCGGCTGGACAAATACCGCTGTGCAAAGCGCTTTTTGTCTGGCTGATTCCCATCATTCTATGCTGGAACAGCCCGCCAGAAGGCTGTGACACTAGTGTGAAACTAGCCTAAGACTCTTTTAAGCCTCATTCACACATCCGTGTTCAAATCCATGAAGCTGTCCGTGAAGGATCCGTGTTGGGTCCGTGGGTCCGTGTTTTGCCATCCGTGTTGCATCCGTGTTTCACTGACAATGAACAGCTGAAAAATAATTTTCAAAGCATCTCTTCTTAATGATCAGTGAAACACGGATGCAATACGGATGGCATTCGTGTTGCATCTGTGGTTTTCACAGACCCATAGACTATAATGGACGTGATGGATCCATGAACACGGACAAAATAGAGCATGCATCCATGCTGAAAACACTGACCCACGGACCGTGCTAAAACACTGATGTCTGAATACACACATTAAAATGAATGGGGACTTGTGCTGTCCATGGAGAACACGTACAGCACACGTCCGTGAAACACAGACATGTGAATGAGGCTTTAGGCTGGGTTCACAAGTGACTGATTAGATGCAGATTTGCTTTTGCTGATTTTTGTATGGCAAATCTGCAATGTTGCAGAAAAGATCTGCAGCAGAAACTGACCTGTTGTGCAGATTTTAATTGTGCAGCATGTCAATTTATACTGCGGATTTCACCCTATCCAATGCAAAGAATGAATCTGCATCTAATCTGCAGCTTTTTTGCAACAAAATCGCCAGCATGTGAATGCGCTCTTTGGTGCATTTTTTCTGCTGCAGATTAGAAGCAGAAATGCTGCAGATTTTCTGCTGCAGAAAATACTTTTTTCTGTCCCAATTCATTTATGTATTTACATATCTGGTAATTTACTGGTAAATGTAAATGTATTGGATTAAGAGATATTCTTTACAGATGGACATCTCCTCTATTTACTCTTAATAAGCTCACTGACCTGTCTATCACATCTTTGGTCTGCAGGAATGTATTTCCACTTGTTGGATATAAACCAATTGCTCTTAAACCTGTCACAATGCCAAGCAACAGTTTAGAGAAGATACAGCTCAGACATTTGGAATGTTTTAGCCTGACTGTAAGAAAAGGCTACTCTATACCCTTCTATATATACAGTGATCCCTCAAGATACAATGGCCTTAGGATACAATATGTTCAGCATACAATGGTCTTTTCTGACCCATCGTAAATTGAAACTAGACTCAACATACAATGTCTCAGACTGAGATCCAACCAATCAAGGCCACTTCTCTGGTAAATAGCTGTATTAGTTACTAGTTAGCAGCTATTCCTGACTGTTAGATGTAAGGACTTGCTTTATCTGTCTTAGTTATCTGCTTATTTTTCTTAAATCTTCATTTTCTCTCATCATGGATGACATTTTGGGGCTTTGGAACCGATTACTCAACTTACAATGGTTTCAACATACAATGGTCATCCTGGAACCAATTAATATTGTATCTTGAGGGACCACTGTATAAGGTAAATCAAAATTAATAGTAGAGGCACAGGCAAATGTGCGCTTTTTTTGGGGGAGGGGGGGGGTTATTAAAAATACAAGTTTAGTTTAGTTATATTAAATATTCCTCCAGATGAGGTATCTAATGTTATCTGGAATATTCTAGGGTTTGGTTGTAAATAGTTTGGGCCTTTGTGACCACCGATCAGGACAAAATTACAATATGGAAATGTGCAACCCAACTACAAAATGGGGCCACTTTTTGTATTTTTTCCATGGCCACTTTAAGTTCCCAGTCTGCCCCTGGAAATTGGCATTGTAAGAGTAAATTATTATTAATGCTATTCTGTATATCACACAGATTTTCTTTGGTGTATGTGTAAGAATTAGAGATGAGCGAGCATGCTCGTCCGAGCTTGGTGCTCGTTCGAGTATTAGGGTACTCGTAAGTGCTCGCTGCTCGGACGAGTATCTCGCCATGCTCGAGGAAATGGCATCTCCCGCATTCTGAATTTTTGGCGCCTATAAACTCAGCCAATCACAAGCCAGGAGACTCTGCGGTACACCCAGCATCACGTGGGGCCCTTACATGTCGATAGCAGGGGTTGGCTGGCCTTATCAGGTGACCCTGGAATATACTAGTGACTTCCCGCGGTGCTCGGCTCAGATGCTGTCTGGATGTCGTTAGGGATAGAGCTGCTGCCTTTCAGGGAGAGTGTTAGGGCCCGGATTTAGTTCTCTGTTAGGCAGGAGTGATATCAAAAGAACCCAACAGCCCTTTTAAGGGCTACAAGACATTTTTTTTTGTCTCTGGGCTGGCTGGCACTAGTAGTGCAGCTATCGCCATATATAACAATTTTTTTTTATTGTTTTATCTCAGTGATACAAATCCATTTCATACAGCAGTGTGGAACCATTCTGTGTGTCACAGTTCAGCTGTCCACTCACCACAAACCACAATCCGTATTTTCTGTCCAGGTGACCCATATTGTACGTCACGTAATCAAATACGGTCTTTTGCTTTCACTGATACAGCTACATTAGAAAAATCTCTGTGCGACATTTGTCTGGGTTGCAGTCAAAATAGCCACAGTCAGCAAGGGCTGAGTTTGCTCTCTGATAGTTTCTGCACGTCACGTTAAAAAAAATATGTTAAAAAAAATATAAAAAAATAGTTTTTTTTGTTGTTTTATCTCAGTGATACAAATCCATTTCATACAGCTGTGTGGAACCATTCTGTGTGTCACAGTTCAGCTGTCCAGTCACCACAAACCACAATCCGTATTTTCTGTCCAGGTGACACATTCTGTACGTCACTTAATTAAAAAAGGTCTTTTGCTCTCACTGATACAGCTACATTACAAAAATCTCTGTGCGACATTTGTCTGGGTTGCACTTAAGCAGACCAAGTCTGCCTAATCTAATAGTTTCAGTGTAATTGCTCCATACTGCACGGTACGTAACAACATACGTAATTTTGCTCTAACTTATCCACCTATATACAAACCACAATCCGTATTTTCTGTCCAGGTGACACATTCTGTACGTCACTTAATTAAAAAAGGTCTTTTGCTCTCACTGATACAGCTACATTACAAAAATCTCTGTGCGACATTTGTCTGGGTTGCACTTAAGCAGACCAAGTCTGCCTAATCTAATAGTTTCAGTGTAATTGCTCCATACTGCACGGTACGTAATAACATACGTAATTTTGCTCTAACTTATCCACCTATATATTTTCTTGTTCAGATTGAACAAGTTTGTGGGTTTCAGTACAGCAGGCCCATTTATTTACTTTTTTTATATAATACACTTATATACAGAAAATGTTGAACCCCAGGGCTAAGGGTCGAGGACGAGGGCGTGGGCATTCAATTACTGCAGGGGGCAGAGGCCGTGGTCCTGGGCAGGGTGAGACAGTACCTGCTGATGAGGGAGCAGGGGAACGCCAAAGAGCTAAACTCCCTAGCTTCATGTCTCAACTTACAGGGACATGTGGTAGAGGACTGTTGAAACCACAACAGTGCGAACAGCTGATGTCGTGGATTGTGGACAATGCTTCAAGTAATTTGTCCACCAGTCAGTCTTCCACGCAGTCCACCCACGTTACCCAAGGGAGCACTCCTCTGGCTCCTCCACCTCAACCTCCTTCCCCCCGGTCTGCCCCCTCCCAGGAAAATTTGGAATGAGATCCGGCATACTCTGAGGAACTGTTTTCTGGACCCTTCCCAGAGTCACAAACCACTTAGGTTGCTGCTGACCTCTTTCCCGATGCCCAAGTTTTCCAACTGTCGCAGTCTATGGGTGATGATGATGATGACATTGTTGACTTAGTGGAAGAAGTGTGTAAAGAGGTGTCGGACGATGAGGAGACATGGTTGTCAGACAGTGGTGAAGTTGTTGTCAGGGCAGGAAGTCCGAGGGGGGAGCAGACTGAGGAATCGGAGGATGACGAGGTGACTGACCAAAGCTGGGTTGATAAGCCAAGTGAAGACAGTGCTTCTGAGGCGGAGGCGAGTGCTGCACCAGAACAGGTTGGAAGAGGCAGTGGTGTGGCCAGAGGGAGAAGCAGGGCCAGAGCTGGTGCATCAGCAGCAACTGTTTCACGTAGTGAAGCTCCTGTGGCAAGGCCTAGATGTTTGCAAATCTGGAGGTTCTTTAAAGAAAGTGAGGATGACCGACGGACTGTGGTGTGCAACCTGTGCCACACCAGGATCAGCAGGGGTGCCACCACTACTAGCCTAACCACCACCAGCATGCGCAGGCATATGAGTGCTAAACACCCCACTCAATGGAACCAAGGCCGTTCACCTCCTGCGGGTCCCTCCACTGCTCCTTCCCCTGTGTCACTCGCTGCCTCTGCTAGTCAACCCCCTGCCCAGGACCCCGGCACGAGCGCCTCCCACCGGAAAACCACACCTTCGCCTCCACGATCCTCCACAGCGTCCACCAATGTGTCCCAGCGCAGCGTTCAGCTGTCTTTACAGCAGACGCTGGAGCGCAAGAGGAAATACAGTTCCACCCACCCACATGCCCAAGCCCTCAACGTCCACATCTCCAAATTGCTGAGCCTGGAGATGCTGCCCTATAGGCTGGTAGAGACCGAGGCCTTTCGCAATCTCATGGCGGTGGATGCCCCTTGGTATTCGGTCCCAGCCGCCACTATTTTTCCCGATGTGCCGTCCCAGCCCTACACCAGCACCAATGCTGTTTCTGAGAAGGTCCACCTAACCACGGACACGTGGACAAGTGCTGCCGGGCAGGGACACTATATATCACTGACGGCACATTGGGTTAACTTGGTGGAGGCTAGGACCGAGTCTGACCCTGGAGCCGCTCATGTACTGCCCACACCGAGGATTGTGGGGCCTACCTCGGTCATGGTCTCTCAGACGTACTATGCCTCCTCCTCCGACCCCGCCTCCTCCTCCACCTCCTCCTCCGAATTACCATCCATGGGCACGGCGCCTTCAGTCGGTAGCTCTAGGCGCAGCAGCAGTGCCGTGAGTAAGCGCCAGCAGGCGGTGCTCAAACTGCTGAGCTTAGGTGACAAAAGGCACACCGCCCAAGAGCTGCGCAGACCGATCTGTGGCTGGCACCGCTGAACCTCAAGCCAGGCATGGTTGTGTGCGACAACGGGCGTAACCTGGTGGTGGCTCTGCAACTCGGCAGACTGACACATGTGCCATGCCTGGCCCACGTGTTCAATCTAATAGTTCAGCGGTTCCTCAAGACATACCCCAATCTGTCTGATTTGCTCACCAAGGTGCGCCGCATCTGTGCACATTTCCGCAAGTCCACCACAGATGCTGCCACTCTCAGGGCAGCGCAGCGCCGCCTACAACTGCCCGCTCACCGACTGTTGTGCGACGTGCCCACGAGATGGAATTCGACATTAAACATGTTATCCAGAGTTAACCAGCAGCGCAGAGCGATTGTAGACTGCCAGATGTCAACTTCCACCAGAACTGGTAGTCAGGTCAGTCAGATTCCTCAAGTCTACAATGAGGAGTGGACGTGGATGTCTGATATCTGCCAGGTGTTGAGCAACTTTGAGGAGTCAACACAGATGGTCAGCGGCGATGCTGCCATTATCAGCCTCACCATCCCGCTGCTTTGCCTGTTGAAAAACTCACTGCTCAGCATGAAGTCGGATGCTTTGCGCTTGTCACAAGAGACGGTGAAGGAAGATACGTCGCTTGATAGCCAGAGCACCCTCCGGTCTGTTTCTCAGCGCGTATTGGAGGAGGGGGATGAGGAGGAAGAGGAGGAGAATGTTTGCGAGACAGAAGAGGGTACCAGTGCTCAGTCCTTTTTAACTCTTGAGCGTGTATGGGCTGAAGAGGAGGACTTGGAGGAGGAGGAATGGGGGGTGGTTTCTAATGTTTTTATATTCTTATGCCGCCAATACTGTCCCCAATTAAGCACCAACTCAGGCAGAGTTGTTGGTGATACAGGTCGCCAGGTGATCTTCTGGTGACATTTTGCACTACATTCACAGCATTTGTGGATAGGCACTGGTCTGTGCACACCCAATGCCTGATCTATCAGTCAAAAGGAGTGACAGTGGTGACATTTAGATAGTTTTAACTTTAGTGTTGCTCACTAGTTTTTAAAGGTCAGATTAAAAGTTAGTTTTAGGAGTCTCATCATTAATAGTAATCTGGGGCAAGAGTTGGTTTCAATAGCCGTAGTTGGTGTTTAGTAGGTTCTCTGGAATATAAAGACATCTGGCACTCTAGGGCAGTGATGGTGAACCTATAGCCCAGGCGGCACTTAGCGCCCTCTCTGTGGGCACCCGCACCCTGGAAAAAGTCTATGTTGTACCAATATGCCTTAGACTTTTCCTGCCATTCATAAGCGCAGGGCACGCTATGGACAGCACAGGCAGCGCACTGAATGTAGGCAGCATATAATAGCTAAATGATAAAGTACATGAAACATACACTATACTGGACTGTAGTATTCAGGTTACATTGCCATGATGGCACTATGCGATAAATAAGTGGGTTTTGGGTTGCAGTTTGGGCACTCTCAAAACGCCTCTCAAAGTAGCAACATATATTTATTTCAGCAAAGCACCAGTTGTGTGCTGGAAAGAGTCTAGAAGGTTCTTAAACTGTACTAAAGATAAATACTGTATATTATCTTTATGCTAAGTATAAAAATATGTCTGAGTGATACTGTATAGTGTTTACCTCCAGTTTTAATGCAGATATCATTTAAAGTTTCCGCTACTGTTTTCGAATCCATTTGTGTTAGCATAAGTATCTGTCAAGAATGAAGAAGACAAGAAGGATACAGATCTGTGTGAAATTCTAGTATAATGGCTTATAAATAAATCTAAATGTCATTATGCAAATAAAAAACAATTGCTTTCCTGAATATTACAATTTCTCATTTCTCACAATTCTAACTTTCATAATAGCAGCCGGTGAATACAAATAGCAAAACAATATGTTTTCCATAAATGTTTCATTACGTAGCACAAGACTGCCCTCTGCCTTCACAAAGCTGCAATGAAAGTTTCCATCTCCCAGTTTACTTCTAATGAAAGTATGGATGCAAATGAATATAACTATACCACCGGAGTGGTGCAGCCTTTTCAAACCGCTGCGTGGTGGGGGTGCCAGGAGTTGGACCTCCACTGATCAGGTTTTGATGACCTATCCTGAGTCAAGAAAGGTTAACTCTTTGTAACATAGTTTGATCTGTAAAGAGAAACACAATTTTTGTGTCAGGTTCAAGGTAGGTAAAGTGGCTGTATTGTTCATGTTCCAATTTTCTTTGCGTGTAAGCAGTACTCTCAAAGAGACAGTGTCCCTATAATAATACAATTGGACTACAACTGTTTGGACCACCTGGCAGTCAAGAATCGTACTCTGGTAATATGTTGGGTGGGTGACGGTATACACATTTTACACATATGCAACTGTGGGTGGTCGGACAGCGGTTGCAAGGCCCAATGGAGATACTGACAAAACAGATGCGAGTGGCTGATGTAGCTCTAAAAGAAATGGGTCTTGCAGGGGATAACTCCCCAAATATTCACAGCATTGCAGAAGGTTTGGACAAGAGCAATCAGCCAGCTTGGAATCAACCTGACCCTCTAGGGATATGTACCTCTTCTCATGGCCCTTGTGACCTTGCTATGAGACTGCCATATCCAAAGTAAGTTGAAGTTCTGCACCTATTCATCTTATCAAGTGTGAAATCCCATTAAATGAGCATGTAACCTCCAGGCACTGTATAGTGACTGTAACCATCAAGCTTTCCATGCCTCTGCATGAGTACAAAAATATAGTAACAAAAAGATTGTGTGACATTTCAGCAGGGTACCTCACTATTACAAGTCTGGAGCTTGCTCTCCTACGTATGTAGACAGGATGCAAGTTATCTCTATGTGTAGGCTTCCTGAAAACTACAGAATTACATAGATCAGCCCCCAAGCTTCATCGTCCTTGTTCTGCTAAATGTTTCCTCCTTGTGGATAGAGTGATGTTGAAGATATAAATGTTTATGCTATAAAGGCACCAAGCAAGAAGTTACATACAATGATTAGCTGCAGCTATAAAACTCCCATGGCTCACTCCTTGTTTCTCTTGTCTGAATGCTATCTGCTGAGAGTCCAACCTATATTAAGAGATGCAGCTTCACATTGTTCTTCCTGCCCTGTGCTTGTGATTTTTGTGAGCTCTTACAAGCAGGGGAGGTAGAAAAGAGCTATGTGAATGAAAAAGCATTTCATAAAGTATGTAAGGGGTGAACTCACAGGTTACCCACTTTTTGTCCCCCTTACATAAAAAAGTGGGTACAAAGGTGCGCAATTCAAATGATTGAAGTTATGCATGCAATGTTAATTGCTGCCACTAGATGCCACTGTAGTACCACAGACTATAAAAAGAGCTGCAGGGTAAGAAGTCAGTCAGGGTGTGGATAAGAGGCTTGAAGGACTTGGAGAGTCTGTGAAGCTTAGAAAGCAGACTAGGTCCACACAGTTTGAAGAACAGTAGGACAGGGAGGAAACAAAAAACTAAATTAGGGGAACATACAGTATAAGGAATATATAAAAAAAAGATTTAAAATTACATAGTGTATCGGCACATTTTGAGAAAAAACATAAAAGAAATGCCAAAGGTCTGAAAGCAATGCATATTTTTCAATGCAATTCTCCCCCGGAGGTGGGGGAGTTATTTGGAAGATATCAAAAGAAACTGAGTTCATATACCTTCTAAGACTTTGGGGGGATTTATCAAGGATTTCTGTGCCAGTCTTGCTATCCCCTGTGCTGGAGGAAGCACCTAAACCATGTGTCCAGGCCTCATCATAAATTAGGTGCACCCTCTGGCAGTTCATGTTCTTAAACAAAAATCTACACCAGCTCAGAGCTTCCGTAGATTTCTGGCTTAATTTGAGCCAGTTTTTTGGATAAATAAATTTGTCAGGGAAACTGGCCATGCCCCTTCATGCCCTTGCCACACCCCTTTAAGGAAAGTAGAGAAGGCAGTGTAAAAGCTGAGGGATGTGACAATTTTTTAAAATGTCACAGTTAAAGATTTGTAATAGATAGTGTGCGACTTTTTAATGCCATTTTTCAGATGCCAGGGAGATGATAAATTTCCTCCCTTGTCTCCTTATGATCTCAATGTGGAATTGGATAGTAACTGTTTCATTTAAGGTTTGGGTGGGGGTGCGGTTATAAAATGTGAAGAGAGGGGTAACTATTCCGAAGCCCTTGAGAAAGCTGCACAGCAAAAGCGGTCGGGCCATGAAGTATACAACTGTCTTTCGAATGCTTTTAAACAAGGTTTTTTTTCTTGCAAGTATAACCATAAAACACAGTTCTGAATTGTCAATCGGAATTCACACAGGTTGTTGTGTCCTTGCCTCCTGGTTTACTCATATAGATAATCTTCATGCTCTAATATAAAAGGCCATTAGAGTGAACCCAGGGATCTATACAACACAAGTCGCTTGCTGTAGGCCTCCACGTACTTTTGATCATTATACAGGAGGAGCTTGCAGAGTGTAAGAGGAAACCAGTGGCGGACTGGTCATGGACCCAACAGGGAAATCTCCCGGTCGGCTGATGTCCAGGGGGCCACCCACGCCTTCCTCAAGGCTGTCAGTTGTGTACATAATGATCCCATGCTCTCAGTAGTAAGTAATTCTAGTAGTATCAAGTAGTAATGCACCTGGCTGGCATCCGCTAGTGCCCTCCTGAATTAAGCTGTACCACCTTCCTCAGGACGGTAATAAAGTTGAATACCTCAGCATGGGCAGCAGTATTTTGAGCCACACTGTGGAATTTGGATCTGATGGTGGAGGCATTTTCCGCTGCACTTCAGTATTGCTGTTCTCATCAACTTGTCCTTGCCTACTTGTGTTGCCATGCCTTTTGTCAATTTGGACCCACCTACAGCATGGGGCCTCTTTTAGGTTTTTCCAGAGCCATTTTATGTTCCAGTCCACCCCTAGAGGAAACCTGTGAGGTATCCAGCCAGCACTGAAGTGGTTTATTTGGCTCATTGGGGAAAGGAATAGAGAACAACAACCGTGGAAACGTGCACCTAAATAATGCATAAATACCGCAAGCAAATACACATTAACATTTCCTGCTCTAAATTCTGATTTTGGAGTGTCTTTTATGTAAACCTTGATTACTGGAGTTTTTAGGAACTTATTTGAGGGCGTAATATCTAACTCTCTGTCTGGACATTTTGTTTTATTGATTTGTCTGTATCACTGTCCTGATGACAGGTATACAGCAGTGGCCACTATGTTCGGGACCCTGGATAAGACATCAAGGCTATAAACCCCTAATGTTTTGACCTAGCGATTCTCCTGGCCATGCTGCCAGTATATCAAGGTTTTTCTGGAATATTTTGCAATAAAGCTGACTTTTAATTAGTCTACAGTGAGTACTAATAGGCATTACTTTAAGAAGTTCATGGTCCACATTTGCCTTCTCCATCCACTTTAATAATGCTGTGATTTTTGGATTTGGTTCTCCTGCTTTATCTCTGACAAACTGAACAATCCTCAGCTTTCTCCAGACATCATCTAAATAGGGTCCAAGAACGCTTTTGTATTCCTGCTTTGCTTTACTCAAGTATTCTGTAAAGAAACAGAATTGTAATGTAAACTGTCTCCAAAAGAAAGGCAATGATTACAATACAGTCTGAAATGTAACTCATCTTATGATGCTATAACCTGCATGTCTATGGCGCCTGCCGCAAATGTTTAATCAGCTCCATGAAGTCTTGTCTGATGGATAACTGGTAAAAATAGAAACAGGCCTGGGGCTGGAGTGTAACTATCACAGTACAATCATATTTTCCTGTTCCAGATTTACTAAACACTTGAGAATTAGAAGAGCTGTGTGTTAGTTCTCATGGTCCATCCACCCATACAGAACACTGGAACATAGCCTTGTCTGTACACAATCTCACACTAGCACACAAAAGCTAATAGACGGCAGACATGGTGGCGTGGGCAATGTGTTTACGTCCTACGTTCTCTTAATAAAACATTCTGCACATGATGTATGGTCCTGTGTGCTGTAGATGGCAGTGCTACTATTCTGTTGTAGATCTGGTGGGGTTTGGCCAAGACTGTCTTGTGTTATTTTCAACTGATTTCATCGCAATGTCACTGTTGTTGCACTTAATGATAAAAAAAAGCATTGGAAATGTAAATTTGGTCTAAACATAAAAAGGACTGATGTTCCTTTTTATGTTTCTTTGACTGTATAGTGTATATTTTTGCATAAACACCCAGTATGCAATAAATAAGCACTAAAGTAATGATACCACTAGATGGTGCCTTTCTCTTCAATATTTTTTACAAGTAGAGGTTAGAAAACAGAAGTATACGTTTTTTATTAGACTAGGAAGGAAAGGATCTCCACAACTGCCATTAAACTGCTAAAGCTTCCAAAATTAATATTTCTCATGGCAAAGACCAAATATTTTATACATATGAAACACCAATGATCAGGGGCGGTCTTGGCATTTCTGGGGCCCTAAGCGAAGTTATGTCCGGGCCCCCCCCCCAATGACGCGTCACGCCCTGATGACACGCCCCCCCAATGACACGCCTCCCCACACATCAAAGACTTTTTAATTAGTGTACATACTAGTGTACATACGCATTAGTGTACATACTAAAATATGCGTATGAATTAGCGTGCAGATTTGAAAAAGCGCACGCAAATTCCACCCAAGCATGCTCGCTCATCTCTAGCTGGGATGGGACACTGACATGTGCGAACCGGCCTCTCTGAGTCTGAGCGAGCTTCCTGCTACACTTCCAGACTTGAGAGTGAGTGGGTGCGGTGCACGCAGCCGCAGTGAGGCCGGTCCACGGGCCGCGGCGGACAAATGCAGTAAGTGACAGCTGGGAGGGCGGTCTTGGGCGCTGGCACAAGAGCGTGGGGGCCCCCTTGGACGTCGGGGGCCTTACGCAAATGCATAGGATGCGTGGTGCCCAAGACCGCCCCTGCCAATGATGGAAATGACATCACATGGCCTAGGAAGAGTCCTGAGCGCAGATGGAGCTCCGCAGTTTCTTCATACAGCTGATCCGCAAGAGTGCCAGAAGTTGGAGTGAGGATAGCTCATCAGTATCAAAATCCCAGACAACTGCTTTAACTAGTGATTATTTTCATATCAGTAAGAAGTGCCCTTTTAGTAAAATAGTTTAGAGACCTAGAGTGGCATCCAAGGAACACATCAAAACAAGGTCTCGGAGTATCACCAGGCTGTGTAGGAGAGCTGCATTCTGGAATATAATTACGTTCTTGTCGCTTTTATTTCCTAATGAATGAATGAATGAAAAAAAAAATTATATATATCTGCATCAAAGCCTGCCCCTGCTGGTCAGAGTTAGGATTACATGGTTTTCCATTATCACACTTCATGTGCATTAAAGGCTCCTATTTCCTTTTTCAACCATATGAACTATGTAACTAAATATACTGTTAAGGGACATCATGTAACCTTATGACTAGAGATAAGCAAATCGAGCTTCGGATCCTAGATCTAAAGTCACTTTGCTTAAAACTTCAGAATAATGCTGTACTGAGATCTGTCTCCATACAGCATTAAAATGTACGGCCTCCGATCTTGCAAGACTTTGGTGAATAACTTTGGTATTTGATTTTTAAACTGAAAAACCATTTTAAAACGTGGATCCGAACTCAGGTTCAGTTCCGAGGTACCAGTCAGAACTGAACCTGAGTTCGGACCCACGTTTTAAAGTGGTTTTCCGGTTTAAAAGTAAAATACTGAAGTTAGGCCTTGTTCACACATCAGTTATTTGATCAGTTATTTCCATCAGTTATTATGAGCCAAAACCAGGTGCGAGTCAAAAACACAGAACAGGTGCAGATCTTTTCATTATACCTTATCTCTGTGGAGACTCCACTACTGGTTTTGACTCACAATAACTGATGGAAATAACTGATGTATGAACAAGTCCTTTAATTAAAAATCATTTGTATTTTGCATTGCCATATACTAATATCCATAACATTTTAATTTTTCAGTCAAAACAGCTATATGATAGCTTGTTTTTTGCAGGTCAGACTGCAGTTTTTACTGCTACCATTTTGGGATAGAAAATTATATATGTCTTTCTGATCACTTTTTATTCCATATTTTGGGAGGCAAGGTGGCCACATAATAGCAATTTACTTAATTCTGCTATGATTATAGCGATAGCAAATCTATATAGTTTTTATGTCTATTAATTTTCACATATCAAATAGCTTTTTAAAATTGTAATTTGTGTTGCCACATTCTAGAAGGCTTTTTTTAAAAAATTTTTGGGTGGTCAAGCTGTATGAGGGCTTGTTTTTTGCTCGGCGAGTTAGTTTCAGTTGTTACCATTTTGGGATACAAATGCCATTTTGGTTACTTTTTATTACAGTTTTTGGGAAGCAAGATGGCCAAAAAATAGCAATTCTGTCAATGTTTTTTTTATTTTTAGAGGGTTCACCTTGTAGAGTGAATAATATGATAATTATCCTGCAGGTCAGTACAATTATGATGATACAAATTGTATATACTGTTATATATATATATATATATATATATATATATATATATATATATATATATATATATATGTTTTACTACTGATAAAATATCTTTTTTTTTATTAAAAAAGAATTTCTTTTTGCGTCACCATATTCTAAGACCCGTAACTTTTTTTTTCATTGAGGCAACTGTGTGAAGGCTTTCCTTTCTGTCTAACAAATTGTTATTCTGAGGTACATATGAGTTTTTGATCACTTTTTATTCCATTTTTGGGAGGTGAGATGATCAAAACAGCTATTCTCTCATTGCTTTTTAATTTGCTTTACAGCATTCAAATTGTGGAATAAGTAACATGATTATTTATAGATCAGATAATTACAGGCACAGTGATACCAATTATATGTAATTTATTTTAGTTTTCAGTTTTTATTAATAATATGGAAAATGGAAAGTATGGAAAAATAAGGGTTATTTTTAGTCACTTGAACACAGAGATGACAGAAAAGAAATGCTTCTATTGGGTCTCAAATTAACTGTTAAGGAGTAGGCGCAGAAGGAATGTGCTCAGCACTGGCCCAAAGCCACAATGTGACCCTGAACAATACGTCAGGCACAATACTCTCTGATCAAATGAATTTATTTAATTATTAACTAAAACTAAAAAAAATTATCAATTGGACAAGGTCCAGCACAATATAGTACCGAGTGTCTACCATAACAACCCCCCACACAGGTCAAGTTCACTAGTAGTCTGAGATCAACTGATATGAGTCTATGATATGAGTCATCACTGCTTCACTTGTATGGTCCCTTAAAGATTGGCTAAGGCTGACTGCAAGTCATTATGGGCAAGCACGCTGGATGGGGTCATGTGATCCTCAATCTTCTCTGTCTTCTGATATGTAAAATGACAGATGCTATTTTGAGCGATTTGTGCAGGACAGATCCCAAAAGTTTTATATTCTCTGGAAACCAGAGATTTTGGGAAATTCATGGCGAGTTTAATTCATGTAGAATTGATTTGCTCTTCTCTAGTGACAACATTACTGCACTGAATACAGATTTTAGTGAATCAGTCTTTAAACATTGGAGAATTAATCTCCGGAAGACACGCATATTTCAAATAGCTTCATAAAAACAGTCCATTGACATCTTTATTATAGCTTCTACAGAACGTACCCAATTTGCTGATATCGCTCATTATTCTCTCTTGCTTCCGTAACAAAAATCGTGTGCAATCAAAAGTTACTGAAGTGAAGTTCCACTCCAAGCATGCAGGCACTTCAAGGCGGACAAGTTTGTTTAGTATTGGTTCAGCAGCAGCATGAATAATCTGATAAGCCTGACACTGGCTAGCTGTTTATAGAAAGATTAATGGTATAGCTCTTAAAAACACAATAAAAACAGGACACTCTACATATTTTCAAATGAGGATCTCCAAGTAACCAGGTTATGAACCTGTCACTTGCAGTGTGAAATTAATATGAGTTCAGCATTAGTGAATGTATAGTTGTGGCCAAATGTTTTGAGAATGACACAAATGTTGGTTTTCACAAAGTTTGCTGCTTCAGTTTTTATGGTGGCAATTCACATTAACTCTAGATTGTTATGAAGAGTAATCAGATGAATTGCAGTTAATTGCAAAGTCATTATTTGCCATGAAAAGAACTTGAACTTAAAGAGGACAAGTCACCACAAAATGCAATGCAATCTGAAATCACCATGTTATAGAGCAAGTGCCAAGACCATCTGTTTTGCTGATAAGAGCAAGACTTCAGGTTCGGAAGAGAGACTCTTAACTGAACTACAGCTACACTTCAAAGGAAGGTTTATAATATCATTTTATTAAATATAATAAGTAGTGTATACATATAGTGATATAATGTCCTTCTTTTGCACTTATCTATATACAAAAGATAAAGAACATAATACACAATTACATCAACACTTCATCTGGAGTCCTCACTACATCCAGAATGAAGGTACATACATCACCGATGGAGTTATCATCATCTGACAGTGACATCAGCTGGGAAGCCCTTTCACCTAAAGCAGTCAGAGTCTCGATTGGGAAAACACCATTCCCTACGCAAGGCGTCCCCCCGTAGGATGAGCTGACTTTTTTCCTGAAGGGTTACAGCTATATACCAATTAAACAAAGAGCTCCATTCCCTAGTGGAACGTAGCCAGCGCATGCGCTGTATTATTGTCACTGTGTACTTGTTGTTCATCTGCTCTCACCCCAGACCTTGGAGCGGCCAGTTCCCAGGTCTGCAGTGAGTCAGAATCCCAAAACAACCTTGACAAAATATGTAGACAAAGCCTTACTCCCTTGCACCTACATTCACACGTCTTAAATCAACACTTTAACTGAACAGATACAAAATGGAATTCAAATGATCAGAAACTTCATCTTCACACTTTACCATCTCCTAAAGAGGATTCAGCTATGGGATCGGGTCACCAGCAGTGCAGAGCAGGCTCAGGAATGGCACCAGGCAAGTGTGAGTGTATCTGCACGTACACGGCTTTTGGAGGATTGTCTGGTGCCAAGAAGGGCAGCAAAGAAGTCACTTTTCTCCAAATAAAAATATCAAGGACAGACTGACATTCTGCAGGAAGTACAGGGATGGGACTGCCGAGGGCTGGGGTAAAGTTATTTTTTCTGAAGAAGCCCCCTTCATACTGTTTGGGACATCTGGAAATATGATTGTTGGGAAAAAAAATAAGGCGATTGATGTAATGAATCCAGTGTCAGGCCAACAGTAAACATTCTGAAACTATTCATGGGTGAAGTTGCTTCTCATCCAAAGCAGTGGGCTCGCTCACAATTTTGCCTAAGAACACTGCCATGAATAAAGAATCATATAAAACATCCTCAAAGAGCAACTTCTCTCACTGATGCAAGAGCAATTTGACGAGGAAAAGTGCTTTTTCAGTATGATGGAGCACCATGTCACCAGGCAAAAGTGATAACTAAGTGACTCAGTGAACAAAACATTAAAATGTTGGGTCCATGACCAGGAAACTCCCCAGGTCTCAATACCTTTGAGCACTGATTAGGCAAGAATGGTTTGCCAGGATTTGGCCTAGAAGCTGATAACCGTCCAGCATGCCAGAACAAATTGCAGATGTCTTGAAAAAGAAAGGATCAACACTGTAAATATGTATTTGTAAATAAAAGTTGTAAGAAATTTCTGAAATGCTTAAAATTGTACTTCAGCATACCATAAAAACATCAGAGAAAAAGATCTAAAAACACTGAAGCAGCAAACGTGAAAAACTAAATTTGTGTCAGTCTCAAAACGTCTGGCCACAATTGTACAGTACATTCAGTATATCTTGTATGCATATAACTATTATAAACTACATGGTTTTAGTGTACAATTGTCTGTTGTTAACGGTTGAACAGATCAATATATTACTTAAAGGGAACCTGTCATCTCCGAAACACCCCCTGAACTAGAGTAAGCGTTATATAGTGTAAATGATGCTGAATCCGAATATGTAAGTTTTATCTTCATACCCACTTCCATTCCGACGCTGTGCTCTCACAAACCAGCAGTAAAATGCATTGAGAGGACTCTTCTTTGAGTCCTCTCCATTATGTGAGTGAGCACTGGAGTTCACTAAGTGCATTTTACTGCAGGTTTGTGGGAGCACAGTGTCGGAATGGAAGTGAGTATGAAGATAAAAATTACATATTCGGATTCAGCATCACTTACACTGTACACCGCTTACTCTAGTTCAGGGGGTGTTTCGGAGATTACGGGTTCCCTTTAAAGAGGACCTTTCACCACTCCTGACATGCCTGTTTTAATAGCTCCATGCATTCCCCACGTACTAACAATTCTGGAACAACTATTCTTATGTCTGTATGTTGTGCCATTCCTTTATTATTTCCACTAGAAGTTATGAATGAATTGCTATTTGTCTTCAGTAAAGGAACAGAGGGGAGGTG
Organism: Rhinella marina; assembly: GCA_900303285.1. NCBI lineage: Eukaryota > Metazoa > Chordata > Amphibia > Anura > Bufonidae > Rhinella > Rhinella marina. Next base: position 79,746 of record ONZH01002939.1, read on the forward strand.
ACCAGTTTGGGGTGTGTCCCTGCACAGACTGACTCTATCCAATCAGTGCTGTCATGTTCACACTGTGCAGGTACACGCCCCCAACTTGTTACTTCCCCTCTGTTCCGTTACTGAAGACAAATAGCAATTCATTCATAAATTCTAGTAGAAATAATAAAGGAATGGCACAACATACAGACATAAGAATAGATGTTTCAGACTTGTTATTACATGGGGAATGCATGAAGCTATTAAAACAGGCATGTCAGGAGTGGTGAAAGGTCCTCTTTAAGTAGATGAGATACGGAACTAATAAATTGGAACTCTAAGTAAATTCCCCTACTGAAGAAGAATGAATAATGATGAAGAAGAAGAATGAGGTCAATGAACAACAAAGCTTAAAGGGGTATTCCCAACATAGATATGTATGTCATATCCCAAGTCCCAACTATAGGACCTTTTTGAGAAAGTGGGCAGTGTAAATCAATGAATGGTGGTCACCAGACTCCTATTGTCTCAACAGATGTGGGACCACACCTATCAGGCTTTTATAATATATCTTGTTGATACGTCATAAATGTTTATGATAAGACTACCCCTCTGGTGGGATAATGGGCAGAATGGTGTTAAAAATAAAAGAATGATTGCTCACCTCATGTATCCCCTACAGCTGCCATTCTAGCACTTAGCGAGTCCCTGGGCTCTGCTTCCTGGCCAGAGCTCGATATACATGAAATGGCTAGAGATGACTGCTTACCTAATCATTGGTGTAGCAAGTATCTCCTGCCATTTCCTGTGTATCCAGCTAGGACCAGAAAGTAGAGACAACAGTAGGACATAATTCAAGTGAGTAATCATTCTTTTATTTTTTACACCATTCTGTGCCATATTTGAAAAAATGTTATCCCACTGGACAACTCCCTGATGAAGACCTGATGGGCCCCAATATAGTCAATGGGGTTCTGCAGACACTGCTTATTTTTGTAATTTTAAAGTAACAGTGCTTACATTGTTGCATTGCAGCTAAAAATGAAGCAGAACATGAGAAACCTTATCCTTAACAGCTATAACTTGTCTACTGATTTTCTAGTCATTTGAGCTGGAAAAAAGTAAATATCTGTTATTGCTCTACATATCAAATGTACAGCGGTAGCAGAGCAGAATTTACCATATAACTGTTTCTTTTAGGAATTCTGATAATAAATTGAGCTAGGATAGTTTGGTAGGCTTTTAGAAGAGCACAGATATCATACAATGATTTCACAGCACATTGTGGTAAATGATCGATGGTACTCAGCTTTGCTGCACTGCTACAGTATATTTGTATATTATATATACTGTATATGTAGTACTATACCAGAAGGCGTGACATGGACTGTTATCTGCTGCTTAGGAAACTCTTCATGCATGGTGTCAGAAATAACTTTATAGAACATAATGTTTTCCATTGTGGTAGATCTGCTTTTCTGTGATTCACTTTTTTCTTAAAAAGAAAAAAAAAGATAATGAGTAAATTGGTTTGGTAGCTAAATCTTTCACAGTATACTCTGTGCAGTATGTATGTATTTAACCACTTGTTAACCTCTTAAAGATGCAGCCAATTTTAATTTTCTTCTTTTTTTTCCTCTCTGCCTTTCAAGAGACTTTACTTTTCTGTTCACATAGCCATATGAGGTCTTTTTTTCTGTTTTTTTTGTTTGTTTGTTTTTTGCAGGACAAGTTGTATTTCATAAAAGTATAATTTAATACTTCATACAATGTACTGGGGCGCTGGAAAAAAAAACAGTAATGAGGTAGAATAGGAAAAAAATTGCAACTGTGCTATTATTTTATGGGTTTTGTATTTAAGCCCTTGACGCTGCAGGTTGTTTTGGCCTTAAGGACCAGGCCATTTTTAGCAAATCTGACATGTCTCACTTTATGTGGTGATATCTTTAAAACACTTTTACTTATCCAGGCCATTCTGAGATTGTTTTCTCGTGACATGTTGTACTTCATAAAAATGGTAGAATTTGGTGGATATGTTTTGTGTTTATTTATGAAAAAAGTGGAAATTTGGTGAAAATTATGAAAAAAACATCATTTTCAAAATTGTAAATGTTCTGCTTTTAAGACAGATAGTCTTACCACTGAAATTCGGTGCTATCTTAAACTCCCTATATGTTTGCTTTATGTTGGCATCATTTTTCGAATATCCTTTTCTATTTTTAGTGTTTCAGAAGGCTTAGAATTCCAACAGCAAATTTCCAAAATTTCAAGAAATTTTCAAAAACCATTTTTTAGTGGCCAGGTCAATATTGAAAGGCTTTGCATGGCCCATATTTTGGAATACTGCCATAAATCACCCCATTTTAAAAACTGCACCCCTCAAGCTTTTCAAAACAACATTTGCAAAGTTTGTTAACCCTTCGAGTGCTTCACCAGAATTAAAGCAAAATGGAGGTTCAATTTACAATTTTAACTTTTTTTTCGATAATTCTTCAATTTAGCCTTAAAATGTACTCATTGATGAGGGGTTAGGCAAAAAAAAAAAAGAAAATTTGTTACACAATTTCTCCCGATCACAAAAAGACCCCACATGTGGAAGTAAAGATCTATTTGGGCACACAGCACAGCACAGAAGGGAAGGAACACAATTGGGCTTTTGGAGAGCAGATTTTGCCCAGAAAGTTTTCAGGTGGCACAATGCATTTGCTGTGACCCTAAAGCACCTACACATTGGAAACTCCCTACAAGTGACCCCATTTTGGAAACTACACCCCTCAAGGATTTCATAAAGGGGTAAAGTGAGCATTTTGACCCCACAAATATTTCTTAAATTATGTTAATATGAGGTGTGAAAAATTAAAAATGACACTTTTTTTTATAAAATGAGGTTTTAGTCCCATTTTTTTCTTTTACACAATAGTTTAAGAAGAAAATACACCCTAAAATGTGTTCCACAATTTCTCCCGATCACAAAAAGACCCCATATGTGGAAGTAAAGATCTATTTGGGCACACAGCACAGCACAGAAGGGAAGGAACACAATTGGGCTTTTGGAGAGCAGATTTTGCCCAGAAAGTTTTCAGGTGGCACAATGTGTTTGCTGTGACCCTAAAGCACCTACACATTGGAAACGCCCTACAAGTCATCCCATTTTGGAAACTACACCCCTCAAGGATTTCATAAAGGGGTATAGTGAGCATTTTGAGCCCACAAGTGTTATGCATTTGGTATTCATCTAGGGGTATAGTGAGGTAATTTTTTTGGAGGGGTGTTATCAAAATGTTAGGCGCAGTTCACACTACTGTTATATACTTCTATAAACTTCAGTACGGTGATTGTAATGGAAGTTAAGAGAAACCTAAAGACTCCATTGATTTCTGTAGATCTCTAATGTCTTCCATTATGGCAATATTCCATTATTCTTCCATTACATTAGCGGACAAAATAAAGTGAGGTGCAGCACTATTTCCCCTGCAAAACTAATGGAAGCGTAACTGAAACGGAACCTGTCATCAGGAAACTCCAAATATTCCCCTATACCCCCATATCCACCCCTTAGAACACATCAATAAACTGTAAAAGTTTACAAAAATCACCCCTCTAGTTTGTGATTTTTTTAATGATGTGCTCTAAGGGGTGGATATGGGGTTTCCTGATGACAACTTCCCTGGAAGATTGACCGAATGGAAGACATTAGAGGTCAGTAGAAATTAATGGACCTGTTATACTTCAGTTTTTATGGCCATACTGACACTGTATGGTTATGGAAGTATGTAACGGTAGTGTGAACTAATTGGGCAGAAAAGTTAAATGGAAGTTTAAGTTTAATGGAATTTAAAACGGTCAAAGTGTCAAAGTTAAAATTCTAAAGAGGTATGAAAAACTTTAAAGCATTCATTCATGCAAAGCCCTGGTTTACTGGGGCAAGTGTTACATTGGTAACTGGTCTCCTTTCGGATCCCTCTTTTAGCACATACGCTACGTTTTTGGGCTCGCTTTTTCTTCTTGGTTGGGGGCACTTTAGAGGGAAAATGTTGGCCAGGTACAATTCGGCTTATGTTAATACCTGTTGAGGTGCCCTCCCCTTCTGCATCTTCGAATAGCAGGGCCTTTATCACCTTCTCCTGAAAGTGGAGATATCTGTTACGGTTTCCAGCATTTCTGGCTAAAACAAATGCATTGTGCATTGCCATTTGGGTGAGGTAGACTCCCAGCTTTTTGTACCAGGTCTTGCTCTTACGCATGGCGCTGTAAGGCTTGAGGACCTGGTCAGATAAGTCTACCCCACCCATGTAGTGGTTGTAGTCCACTAAGCAGACTGGTTTGCTGATGCTGGAACTTGAGCCACGTACTGGAACGACTCTGCTGCTGTCGCCATGAATAGATGTTAGAATTAGGACATCTCGTTTGTCCTTGTAGCGAACAAGCAGCAGATTTTCGTTGCAGACTGCACTACTTTCCCCCTTTTTCAGAGTCTGCCCAAGAAATGGTTTTGGAAGTCCCCTCTGATTTTTTCTGATGGTGCCACAGGCCACCGTGTTTCTGGACATAAGACTTTTTAGAAGGGGAATACTTGTGTAAAAATTGACCAGATATAGATTATACCCTTTGTCTAAAAGGGGGTAAATTAAATCCCAGACAATTTTGCCACTTATACCCAGGGATGGGGGGCAATCTGGGGGATTAATCGCCGAATCTTTTCCCTCGTAAACTTTAAAACGGTGTGTGTAGCCGGTGGTGCTTTCACACAATTTGTACATCTTTATTCCGTACCGCGCCCTTTTATTTGGAAGGTACTGCCGAAAATGCAGCCTCCCTTTAAAGTTTACGAGGGATTCATCGACCGATATATTTTTTTGGGGGGTGTAAAGTTGTGAAAAAAGTTTATTATAATGGTCGATGAGTGGCCTGATTTTGTACAGCCTGTCATAGCTGGGGTCTTGGCGCGGTGGGCAGAGGGAATTGTCACTATAATGAAGAAATTTCCTAAGGGTCTCAAAGCGCGTCCTGGTCATGATGGTGGCATAAAGTGGGGTATTGTATAAAATGTCAGAAGACCAGTAGTCCCTAAATGTCGGTTTTTTTTACAAGGCCCATGTTAAGAAAAAGGCCCCAAAATTGCTGAATTTCTTTTGGATTTGTGGGGATCCAGTTTTGGACTTTTGCATAGTGGGATTGTGGGTTTTCTGCAAGAAACTGGCTTGCATAAAGATTGGTCTGCTGGACCATCAAATTTATTAATTCGTCAGTGAAAAACAATTTAAAAAAATCCAACTCTCCAAATTCTGCTGTCTGTACAGTAATCCCTGGACGAGCAGTAAATTCTGGAATTCGGGGACCATAGACAGTTGACTTGGGCCAGTTTGCTCACGACTAGCAGCTCTTGTGCGCTGTGCAGGGGGTTCCTCTGTCCCAATAGATGAAGATAAAATGACAAACTCCATTTCATCTTCACTTGCGGACTCTGTGTCAGAGCACATCATGGCATACGCTTCCTCTGTGGAATACAATCGCTTTGCCATTTTGACGGACAGGTGGTAGGGACAGTTACTATAGCTGACACTTAGATTGATGGAGGGGGTCACTTGTAACTACTGATGGCACAGCGGTAGTTGATGGAAGGGGCCACCGGTCACTATAAACTTTTTTTTTTGTTTAACAAAAAAGGGGAAGAACAAAAACAATTGCGCTAGAGGGAACGCCTGGATGCAAAGCAGTCACCACTACCTACAGATTTAGCTGTAATTACAGTTACGGAAAATAAGTGACATGTGGAGGGGCCACAGCTCACAACGGGAGTAACTAAACAATTTATCTTTAATTATTTTTTTTTATTTTTTTTTTCAATTTTTTGGGGGGGGATTTTTTTTTTTAATATATTTTTATAAAACTGAGAAGAAGAAAAAAGGCAAATAGAAGGTTAACAGGTGATGGCTAAGGGTCAGGGGTCAGGACAGATCTGGATGGGTCAAGAGCCAGAATAGGTCAGGGGTCAGGAGAGACAGGGTAGTGTAGGATGTGTATGTGTAGTGATTATTTTTCACTTTACTAGATTTTTTAACTTTTTTTTTCCCTGGCAGGGCTCAGGAATAGCATAAACCGTCTCTGACAAGCTCTGACATAAAGGATGAGATCTTGGAGCTTGTCAGAGGCGGTGACAGCTCATCCTGTCCCTCCCACCAATCGTGATTGGCTAGTCAGTCTGATTGGTCCCGTGCCGGCAAGCGGCGAATGTACGCCAGCACCGGGGACAGGTAAGCCGGCGAATCTTCTCCCCCAGTGCCCGCGGGCGGCGATTACCCGATGGACGGAACTGTATGTCCATTTGCGCCAACTCACTAGCGAAATGGACGTACAGTTCCGTCCATTTGCGCCAAGGGGTTAAGGTATTCACAGGTGGTAAAAATGAGGTTACTTTTATTCAGCAGATAAATTCAGTTACAGTGACACCAAATTTATGCTTTTAAAAAGTTTGCTACAGCTTCATACCCTAATTATTGTCAATGACCCAAAAAGGGTATAAGCGGTCCAGGGACAATAATATATATGTAATCCAATAGCCAGGGGCTATAAAGAACCTGTTATTGACTTGTATTAAAACGTTTTACTTTTTAATTCAGGTCACAAACAGGGTCTTTATAGCCCCTGGCTATTGGATTACATATATATCTTCATATCCTGACACCCATAACCCTCACATTCCATGGTCGTAATTGACCCCGGCATCTGACAGGTTAATTACCCGTGCGCTGCATTATCTCCTATTACAGACCCTGCTAGCATATCATAAAAATCAGAAAGGCACTTTTTATTGACCATATTAACCTCATAGTAACCAAGCTTTATACATGTATGGTGCTAGGTGCTGGACTGTAATGCGGAGCGCCGTACTTGTATGGTGTGGGATTAAAATTCCTGCACTTTAGCAGGCGCAGGTCGGGTTCCTGGCTGTCAGTGACAATTGGAAATACCAAGGAAGAAACAGAACAATTTATTACTGATTTTGCCTTCTCCTTTTCTCAGTACATAGCACTCAGTGAGCACTATGCAATGAATAGAGGCATTGGATATGCCACTTCCTCTATTGGACCTGGCAATCACATGATCACCGGGTGTTCTGTGGCAGAGCAGAGCTGCTGGGTCTTAACAGACCCAGAGCAGCTCTGCATGTGTACAGTGCTCCACAGGAGGCTGTTTGGCCTGTACTTGGAGCTCCTTTGGATGACAGGGCCCCATAGCAAATTTATGAACATGGCTCCCCCAGCTACTTCCGCGCAACCCCCACTCCTGTGGGTAGTCAAGATCGCCCATGCTCACCATACAACCCCCCACCCACTTGTTCATATGACAAATATGAAAAAAAATAAAGCAGGGTTGGATTTTTCACAGTTCTACGCTGCGACCCCATTCATTTCTATGGCTGCACTGCTACACTGTGATCCTTGGTGGCACAACATGTGTCATTTTATTTTCACACAGACACAAAGGTTCCTCCTTATGACGGCTCTGGTGAACACTGCATCTTGTCCTGTTTAAGTGAAAAGCACAGATACAACAATATGTACCTGGATGAAAGGGATGCAGACCTCACAGGAGCACTATGGCCCCTTCAGTGTGATGAACCGGCATCCCTATTAATCAGACATGGCCCAAATTCCTTGCAGGAATTGGGATGCTGCACAAGAAGCGAGATAATGTGAGGGACACAGCAAGGAGGGGAAAGGGGGAGATATTACCTTCAGTCCTATATAACACATCAGATAACACAGAGATAACCCTCTTAGTACACATACTGTAATGTAGTAGATGTCACCTGCAGTCCTGTGTAACACAGTGATGATAGTACACATAGTATAGTAGATGTCACCTGCAGTCCTATGTAACACAGTGATGATAGTACACATAGTATAGTAGATGTCACCTGCAGTCCTATGTAACACCACAGATAACACAGTGATGATAGTACACATAGTATAGTAGATGTCACCTGCAGTCCTATGTAACACAGTGATGATAGTACACATAGTATAGTAGATGTCACCTGCAGTCCTATGTAACACAGTGATGATAGTACACATAGTATAGTAGATGTCACCTGCAGTCCTATGTAACACAGTGATGATAGTACACATAGTATAGTAGATGTCACCTGCAGTCCTATGTAACACTACAGATGACACAGTGATGATAGTACACATAGTATAGTAGATGTCACCTGCAGTCCTATGTAACACCACAGATAACACAGTGATGATAGTACACATAGTATAGTAGATGTCACCTGCAGTCCTATGTAACACCACAGGGAAAACAGGGAATATGAAACTATAAACTGTACATTTACTTATTAAACACCAATCCCTATTAATGCCCTAGTAAACTGTAAATGTCCTGTGTTGTAAAAATAACACAAATTCACAAATAAAGATCAGTAGTGAAGGGTCATGTAAAAGGGGTATTCATCTACTATGGCAGATCAGTCAGCTTCAATTAACCATAGGGCAAAGGGTGACCCTCTTGAATTCAGACCTTTGCATTAATGTATCTTAACATATTGTCTATAAGTAGATAAATCTTCTTTTATAAATTTTTAGATACCGTGTTTCCCCGAAAATAAGACCTATCCCTAAAATAAGCCCTAGTGCTATTTTGCCTTGTTTTTGGAGTAGGCTTAAAATATAAGCCCTACTCCAAAAATAAGCCCTATCTACGTTACTGTATAAAGTAAATACAAGTGAGCGCTTCCATTATGGAAGCGCTCACTTGTATATTTTCGCTGCCAGCACCCTATCAGACCTCAGATCAGCCCACCCTGCCCCATAGTAATAAAATAAAAAACTCCTCTTACCTGTCCTGCGCCGCGGCTCCGCTCCGGGTCCAGCGCTCCACAGGCTTCCAGGGCCGGCGCTGCACTGTCCTGACCGCGTACAGCGTCAGGACGTAGTGCGCACACTATGACCTGACGCTGCACGCAGTCAGGTGACAGTGCAGTGCCGACCTCAGAAGTCAGAGGAGCACCCGGAGTGGAGCCGCGGCGCAGGACAGGTAAGAGGAGTTTTTTATTTTATTGTTATGAGGCTGGGTGGGCTAGTCTGAGGTCTGATGGGGGCACGCTGATCTGAGGTCTGAAGGGGGCACAGTGGGCTGATCGGAGGTCTGATGGGGGCACGCTGATCTGAGGTCTGAAGGAGGCACAGTGGGCTGATTGGGGGTCTGATGGGGCATGCTGATCTGAGGTCTGAAGGGGGCACAGTGGGCTGATCGGGGGTCTGAAGGGGGCACAGTGGGCTGATCGGGGGTCTGATGGGGGCACAGTGGGCTGATCGGGGGTCTGATGGGGGCATGCTGTAAACCGTGTTTCACTGAAAATAAGACCTACCCCGAAAATAAAATAAGCCCTAACGCTTTTTTTTGAGGAAAAAAAATAATAAGACACTGTCTTATTTTCGGGGAAACACGGTATCTTAAGGCAATTAACAATGCTGGAAAACCTTTGGGAAACCTCATGAAACCTTGGCACTGGGCTCACTATTGTGTTAAATAGCTATATCTGTAATATCTGTAAGCTGGTGCTACCTCTTTAATGTTTTTGTAGACCCTGTGATATAATCTATAATGAAAGGTACTATACAGAAATTTTCATTACCTTGATATAAAACCTCATCTTCATGTTTGTGGTCACTGTGGCCCAATAAGCGTTTGGTTCTTAGAGCAATAAAACTAGAAAGCAGATCACAATGTTCTTTTGCTTGGGTATCATACCCACTTTGACCTCCTTCCAAACTTGTATATGGTTCGTGGGATTCCTGTTGACTAGTGCTTGCTTGGTTCACATAGCTATCCGATAATATTTCTTTCATTGGTGTTAGATACTGCTTAAACTTTTCATTATTGAGTAAAGGTAGAACTACTTTTGGTTGATCAGTTTTTCCTCCATGTGTAATTGCTTTTAGATCATCTGTATTCATATCTGAATTGTTAATAGGATCCATAAAGATCACATTTTTCTGTGAGGATGAGATGTTTGTCACAGACAGAGAAGAATCATGGCAGGAGGACTGTTTTTTCAATTTTTCACTAGTCTTCTGAATTATTGGAGAAACCTTCTCTTCTGAAATTCCTGGAACAAGTGTAAGAGAATATAATGACTTTGATTAGTTATATCTGATTTGTTATGTGTAGCTTTTATGTATACAGAAAAGCTGTGACTATTGATTTATGCAGACAGAAATCTGGTATGATAGCTTCAGTCAGGAAAAATACTATTAATACAGTTTTAAACTGCTCAATAATACTACTTTATAAGATTTTCAAACAGAATACCTGTTCACCCTCCAATGGGTGCAGGCACTGACACAGTAATAGGCCCCTATGGTCGATGGGTTTGGGTTTCTTATGGGCTGATTTTACTTTAGTCACAAATAACCTATTAAGGGGGTTGCCTGAGTTAAATAAAAACTGTAATTGTGATAAAATAGCAAAAGAAGTGATACTTACCCCATATCTTCCCTGCCACTTCAAACATCCCTCTTTGGTCCTGCAGCACTGACGACATCCTCCTGGCTGCAGCACTGACATGCTGAACACACCAGGTCACCATGCAGCCAGTCACTGGCTTCAGCAGTATATAAGGCTTATAAACAGTTTGACCATTAACAAAGTTATAACTGGAAGCCCTTGGGTCCCAATATTCCCAAAATTTGTAACTAGACCCTCCATCTTTCATGTGCCATTTATAATACTGGTGACTTTTTTGGGCACTCTCAGGTATCAGGGTTGGGTTGTGACTGGTAATTCTACATCTGGTATAGTTTTGACACTGAGTATAACCAGAGATGGGTCTTGAATAGAGATGAGCGAGCACTAAAATGCTCGGGTGCTCGTTATTCGAGTCGAACTTTTCCCGATACTCGGGTGCTCGTTTCGAATAACGAACCCCATTGAAGTCAATGGGAGACTCGAGCATTTTTTGCAGGGGACCAAGGCTCTGCCTAGGGAAGGCTGGGTGAAAACCTGGAAACCTTAGAAAATGATGGAAACACCACGGAAATGGACAGGAAACAGCAGGGGCAGCATGCATGGATGCCCCTGAGGCTGCCTAATCCCACCATTACCCCAAATTCTCAGGCAACAGCCTGGTGGTTACCCTCATGGCAATTGTGCTCACCCAGACAAAGAAAGGCGAGGCACATGCCCATCACATGTTAGGGAAGCACCCAACTAGGTGCAACGAAGGTCCATCACCGCCAATTTTCAGGGACACGGTAATGGTGACCCACTTAAAAATGCTGCCTGACAACCTGGCGGTGAACCCCTGATTGTCTGTCTTTCAATACGATTGCAGTGTAAAGCATGGTGGTGAGCCTCAGTAATAAGATTGCAGTGTAAAGCATGGTGGTGAGCCTCAGTATGACTTTTTGGATGGAGATTGCATGTGGTCACGTACTCCCTGGAACCCCATAGTCACCCCTTCTCTGATATGCTAACCCAGAACATTCTCTGCCCCAATTCGCAAGACCTTTTGCAGTCTCCATGTGCTGACAGTGGGGATTTACCAGTGTTGTCTGAGGAGGTGGTGGACAATGGAGAGACACAGGTGTCGGGGGGTGAGGTAGTTGTATGGGAAGCAAGTTACAGTGGGCACTCCTTGGGGGGACTTTCTCATGATGGGACAGATTCAACTTGGGTGGATCAGGCACAGGAACAGATCAATTTTTTTTTTGTGTTTATTTAACTTTTATTTAGCACAAATAACCACAGAGATATTTATTCGTTCTCTTTGCTGCGCAGTCTGGCGTTGGGGTTCGTCACTTTGATGGCGAGTTGTGCCGCTTTCTCCACAATGGTCTTTCTGTTCTTTGAGGATACGTTGAGGAGATCAGTGAAATTCAGTGAATGACGACGCAGGACCCCAACTTAAAAATTTAGCATCAACCGGTACAGTCGTAAATTATGAGCTTGATCAAGTGTGGCATGTGTTCTATGTATTCTTCTCAGTTTAATACCGTATATGGCAGCTATCCGGAAAAATAGTTTGGAGAGAGAGAAAGATAGGAAAAAGACGTAAATTGTTTGGAGAGAGGGCCTGTAGGTGGACCTCCGGAAAAATTGTTTGGAGAGAGGGCCTGTAGGTGGACCTCCGGAAAAATAGTTTGGAGAGAGGGCCTGTAGGTGGACCTCCGGAAAAATTGTTTGGAGAGAGGGCCTTTAGGTGGACCTCCGGAAAAATTGTTTGGAGAGAGGGCCTGTAGGTGGACCTCTGTAAAAATTGTTTGAAGAGAGGGCCTGTAGGGGGCCCTCCTGAAAAATTGTGGTAAAAGAGTGCCAGTTGGACCTCTAAAAAATGGCGTTTTTTTGATCAGCGTTAGGCAAAGACGACATGCAGGAGGAGGAGTAGGAGGAGTAGAGAAGAGGAATCAGATACATAAGTAATGTTAATCTTTAGCTGCTTTCCCCCGGAGGAGATTTGAATTCTGGTGAAATCCAGGCTTTGTTCATTTTAATAAGCGTCAGCCTGTCAGTTGACAGGCGTGTACGCTTATCGGTGATGACGCCACCAGCTGCACTGAATACCCGCTCTGACAGCACGCTAGCGGCAGGGTAGGTCAGCACCTTCAAGGCGTACAGCGCCAGTTAGAAACATAGAAACATAAAAACATAGAAGATTGACGGCAGAAAAAGACCACCTGGTCCATCTAGTCTGCCCTTTTATTATCCTTTTGTTTTTATCTTAGGATAGATACATGTTTATCCCAGGCATGTTTAAATTCAGTTACTGTGGATTTATCAACCACCTCTGCTGGAAGTTTGTTCCAAGCTTCTACTACTCTTTCAGTGAAATAATATTTTCTAACGTTGTTCTTGATTTTTCCCCCAACTAACCTCAGATTGTGCCCCCTTGTTCTTGTGTTCTGTTTCTTATTAATAACACTTCCCTCCTGAACTTTATTCAGTCCTTTAACATATTTAAAGGTTTCAATCATGTCCCCCCTTTCTCTTCTTTCCTCCAGACTATACATATTAAGAACTCGGAGTCTTTCTTGATAAGTTCTATGCTTTAGACCTCCTACCATTTTTGTAGCTCTTCTTTGGACCCGTTCTATTTTAGCAATATCCCTTTGCAGGTGAGGTCTCCAGAATTGAACACAGTATTCCAGATGTGGTCTCACTAGAGCTCTATACAGAGGGATCACAATCTCCCTCTTTCTGCTTGTTATACCTCTAGCTATGCAGCCAAGCATACGATTTGCTTTCCCTACTGCCTGGCTGCATTGGTTACTCATTTTGAGGCTGTCAGAGATGACTACCCCCAAATCCTTCTCTTCTGAGGTCTTTGTTAGCACAGAACTGCCAATACGATACTCAGATAGAGGATTTCTTCTCCCCAAGTGCATTATTTTACATTTGGAAACATTGAACTGAAGTTTCCATTGTTTTGACCACTTATCTAATAAAGATAAATCATTCTCCATATTACCGACACCTCCTGGAACATCAATCCTATTACACACTTTTGTGTCATCAGCAAACAAGCAAACCTTCCCTACCAAGCCGTCCCTTATGTCATTTACAAACATGTTAAACAGTTCAGGCCACGTGTCCAGCTTTGAAACCCAGTAGTTGTATGGAGCAGAGTGATCGCTATGGACGTTGGTATGGTCAGCTAGGTACTCCCTCACCATCTTTCTATACAGCTCCCCCCTACTCTGCCTAGACTGGGGACAGGTGACAGTGCCTTGCTGGGGTGACATAAAACTGGCAAAGGCCTTGGAGAGCGTTCCCCTGCCAGTGCTGGACAAGCTGCCTGCTCAGCTCCTCTCCCCCGCTACTTGGCCCACAGAACCATGCCCTCTGCCGCTAGCGGCGTCAGATGGGAAGGATTGTTTCAGCTTGTGCACCAGGGCCTGTTGATATCTATTCACTCTCATACTCCTTTCCTCTGCAGGGATGAGAGTGGAAAGGTTCTGCTTGTACCGTGGGTCCAGGAGAGTGAACACCCAGTAATCGGTGTTTGAAAAAATGCTTCTAACGCGAGGGTCATGGGATAGGCAGCCTAACATGAAGTCTGCCATGTGCGCCAGAGTCCCAAACGTAAGAATTCCCTCTCCTCACTGGCCTGACTCTCCATTTCCTCCTCCTCCTCCAAGTCCTCCTCTTCAGCCCATACACGCTCAAGAGTTAAGGACTGAGCACTGGTACCCTCTACTGTCTCGCCGACATTCTCCTCCTCTCCCTCCTCATCCTCATCCCCCTCCTCCGATACGCGCTGAGAAACAGACCGGAGGGTGCTCTGGCTATCAAGCCACGTATCTTCCTCCACCGTCTCTTGTGACAAGCGCAAAGCATCCGACTTCATGCTGAGCAGTGAGTTTTTCAACAGGCAAAGCAGCGGGATGGTGAGGCTGATAATGGCGGCATCGCCGCTGACCATCTGTGTTGACTCCTCAAAGTTGCTCAACACCTGGCAGATATCAGACATCCACGTCCACTCCTCATTGTAGACTTGAGGAATCTGACTGACCTGACTACCAGTTCTGGTGGAAGTTGACATCTGGCAGTCTACAATCGCTCTGCGCTGCTGGTAAACTCTGGATAACATGTTTAATGTCGAATTCCATCTCGTGGGCACGTCGCACAACAGTCGGTGAGCGGGCAGTTGTAGGCGGCACTGCGCTGCCCTGAGAGTGGCAGCATCTGTGGTGGACTTGCGGAAATGCGCACAGATGCGGCGCACCTTGGTGAGCAAATCAGACAGATTGGGGTATGTCTTGAGGAACCGCTGAACTATTAGATTGAACACGTGGGCCAGGCATGGCACATGTGTCAGTCTGCCGAGTTGCAGAGCCGCCACCAGGTTACGCCCATTGTCACACACAACCATGCCTGGCTTGAGGTTCAGCGGTGCCCGCCACACATCGGTCTGCTCCGTGATGCCCTGTAACAGCTCTTGGGCGGTGTGCCTTTTGTCACCTAAGCTCAGCAGTTTGATCACCGCCTGCTGGCGCTTACCCACGGCACTGCTGCTGCGCCTAGAGCTACAGACTGAAGGCGCCGTGCTCACGGATGGTAATTCGGAGGAGGAGGTGGAGGAGGAGGAGGGGTCGGAGGAGGAGGCATAGTACGTCTGAGAGACCGTGACCGAGGTAGGCCCCGCAATCCTCGGTGTGGGCAGTACATGAGCGGCCCCAGGGTCAGTCTCGGTCCCAGCCTCCACCAAGTTAACCCAATGTGCCGTCAGTGAGATATAGTGTCCCTGCCCGGCAGCACTTGTCCACGTGTCCGTGGTTAGGTGGACCTTCTCAGAAACAGCGTTGGTCAGGGCACGGATGATGTTCTGTGACACGTGCTGGTGTAGGGCTGGGACGGCACATCGGGAAAAATAGTGGCTGGGGACCGAATACCGAGGGGCAGCCACCGCCATGAGATTGCGAAAGGCCTCGGTCTCTACCAGCCTATAGGGCAGCATCTCCAGGCTCAGCAATTTGGAGATGTGGATGTTGAGGGCTTGGGCATGTGGGTGGGTGGAACTGTATTTCCTCTTGCGCTCCAGCGTCTGCTGTAAAGACAGCTGAACGCTGCGCTGGGACACATTGGTGGACACTGTGGAGGATCGTGGAGGCGAAGGTGTGGTTTTCCGGCGGGAGGCGCTCGTGCCGGGGTCCTGGACACGGGGTTTACTAGCAGAGGCAGCGAGTGACACAGGGGAAGGAGCAGTGGTGTGACCCGCAGGAGGTGGTGAACGGCCTTGGTTCTATTGAGTGGGGTGTTTAGCACTCATATGCCAGCGCATGCTGGTGGTGGTTAGGCTAGTAGTGGTGGCACCCCTGCTGATCCTGGTGTGGCACAGGTTGCACACCGCAGTCCGTCGGTCATCCTCACTTTCTTTAAAGAACCTCCAGACTTGCGAACATCTAGGCCTCGCCACGGGAGCTTCACTACGTGAAACAGTTGCTGCTGATGCACCAGCTCTGGCCCTGCTTCTCCCTCTGGCCACACCACTGCCTCTTCCAACCTGTTCTGGTGCAGCACTCGCCTCCGCCTCAGAAGCACTGTCTTCACTCGGCATATCAACCCAGCTTGGGTCAGTCACCTCGTCATCCTCCGATTCCTCAGTCTGCTCCCCCTCAGTCTGCTCCCCCCTCGGACTTCCTGCCCTGACAACTTCACCACTGTCTGACAACCGTGTCTCCTCATCGTCCGACACCTCTTTACAAACTTCTTCCACTAACTCAACATTGTCATCATCATCATCATCACCCACAGACTGCGACAGTTGGAAAACTTGGGCATCAGGAACGAGGTCAGCAGCAACCTGAGAAGTGGTTTGTGACTCTGGGAAGGGTCCAGAAAACAGTTCCTGAGAGTATGCCGGATCGCATTCTAAATTTTCCTGGGAGGGGGCAGACTGGGGGGAAGGAGGTTGAGGTGGAGGAGCCAGAGGAGTGCTCCCTTGGGTAACGTGGGTGGACTGCGTGGAAGACTGACTGGTGGACAAATTACTTGAAGCATTGTCCGCAATCCACGACATCAGCTGTTCGCACTGTTGTGGTTTCAACAGTCCTCTACCACGTGTCCCTGTAAGTTGAGACATGAAGCTAGGGAGTGTAGCTCTGCGGCGTTCCCCTGCTCCCTCATCAGCAGGTGCTGTCTCACCCTGCCCAGGACCACGGCCTCTGCCCCCTGCAGTAATTTAATGCCCACGCCCACGCCCTCGTCCTCGACCCTTAGCCCTGGGGTTCAACATTTTCTGTATATACCGTATTTTTCGCCCTATAAGACGCACCGGCCCATAAGACGCACCTAGGTTTTAGTGTAGGAAAATAAGAAAAAAATATTTTTCATCAGATCCTCTTATCAGACTGCCCATAAATTTAAGGACATCACATCAGACCCCCATATCAGCCCCCTGTGCCCCCATACCATCTCACTGTGCTCCCACCAGACCTCAGATCAGCAGAATGTGCCCCCATCAGACCTCAGATCAGCAGAATGTGCCCCCATCAGACCTCAGATCAGCAGAATGTGCCCCCATCAGACCTCAGATCAGCAGAATGTGCCCCCATCATACCTCAAATCAGCAGAATGTGCCCCATCAGACCTCAGAGCAACAGTATGTGCCCCCATCAGACCTCAGATCAGCAGAATGTGCCCCCATCAGACCTCAGATCAGCAGAATGTGCCCCCATCATACCTCAAATCAGCAGAATGTGCCCCCATCAGACCTCAGAGCAACAGTATGTGCCCCCATCAGACCTCACATCAGCAGAATGTGCCCCCATCAGACCTCATATCAGCAGAATGTGCCCCCATCAGACCTCAGATCAGCAGAATGTGCCCCCATCATACCTCAAATCAGCAGAATGTGCCCCCATCATACCTCAAATCAGCAGAATGTGCCCCCATCAGACCTCAGAGCAACAGTATGTGCCCCCATCAGACCTCACATCAGCAGAATGTGCCCCCATCATACCTCAAATCAGCAGAATGTGCCCCCATCAGACCTCAGAGCAACAGTATGTGCCCCCATCAGACCTCACATCAGCAGAATGTGCCCCCATCAGACCTCATATCAGCAGAATGTGCCCCCATCAGACCTCAGATCAGCAGAATGTGCCCCCATCAGACCTCAGATTAGCGTTTTGTGCCCCTTCACGCCTCAGATCAGCGTCTTGTGCCCTATCAGACCTCAGATTAGCCCACCCAGCCACTTAAAGACCATACTTACCTGTTCTGCGCTGCCGCTGCCGCCCGGTCCCACGCTCCGCGCTCCTCTCTCTTCCCTGCCGGCACGCACTATGACCTGACGCTGCAGCATGCCGGCAGGGAAGAGAGAGGAGCGCGGAGCGTGGGACCGGACGGCAGCGGCAGCGCAGAACAGGTAAGTATGGTCTTTAAGTGGCTGGGTGGGCTGATCTGAGGTCTGATGGGGGTCCCTACGTACAAGTGAGCGCTTCCTTATGGAAGCGCTCACTTGTATTCGCCCTATAAGACGCACCGCATTTTCCCCCTACTTTTGGGGGAAAAAAGTGCGTCTTATAGGGCGAAAAATACGGTAAGTGTATTATATAAAAAATAAAATAAATGAGCCTGCTGTACTGAAACCCACAAACTTGTTCAGTCTGAACAAGTGAATATATAGGTGGATAAGTTAGATCAAAATTACGTATGTTATTACGTACCGTGCAGTATGGAGCAATTACACGGAAACTATTAGATTAGGCAGACTTGGTCTGCTTAGTTGCACCCCAGACAAATGTCGCACAGAGAACTATTTTTTTTATATATTTTTTTTTATATATATATTTTTTTTAGTTTTGTTTTTTTTTGAACGTGACGTGCAGAAACTATCAGAGAGCTAACTCAGCCCCGGCTGACGGTGGCTATTTTGACTGCAACCCAGACAAATGTCGCACAGAGATTTTTGTGATCTAGCTGTATACGTGAGAGCAAAAGACCTGGTTTAATTAAGTGACGTACAGAATGTGTCACCTGGACAGAAAATACGGATTGTAGTGAGTGGACAGCTGAACTGTGACACACAGAATGGTTCCACACAGATGTGTGAAATGGATTTGTATCACTGAGCTAAAACAACAAAAAAAACTATTTTTTTTATATATATTTTTTTTATATTTTTTCTTTTAGTTTTGTTTTTTTTTTTAACGTGACATGCAGAAACTATCAGAGACCTAAATCAGCCCCTGCTGACGGTGGCTATTTTGACTGCAACCCAGACAAATGTCGCACAGAGATTTTTGTGATCTAGCTGTATACGTGAGAGCAAAATACCTGGTTTAATTAAGTGACGTACAGAATGTGTCAACTGGACAGAAAATACGGATTGTAGTGAGTGGACAGCTGAACTGTGACACACAGAATGGTTCCACGCAGCTGTGTGAAATGGATTTGTATCACTGAGCTAAAACAACAAAAAAACTATTGTTTTTTTTTTTATATTTTTTTTTTAGTTTTTTTTTTTTTTAACGTGACGTGCAGAAACTATCAGAGAGCTAACTCAGCCCCGGCTGACGGTGGCTATTTTGACTGCAACCCAGACAAATGTCGCACAGAGATTTTTGTGATCTAGCTGTATACGTGAGAGCAAAATACCTGGTTTAATTAAGTGACGTACAGAATGTGTCAACTGGACAGAAAATACGGATTGTAGTGAGTGGACAGCTGAACTGTGACACACAGAATGGTTCCACACTGCTGTATGAAATGGATTTGTATCACTGAGATAGAACAATAAAAAAAAAGGGTTATATATGGCGATAGCTGCACTACTAGTGCCAGCCAGCCAGCCAAGCCAGGAGACAAAAAAAAAAATTTCTTGTAGCCCTTAGAAGGGCTGTTGGGTTCTTGTGAGATCACTCCTGCCTAACAAAGAACTAAATGCAGGCCCTAACACTCTCCCTGAAACGCAGCAGCTCTATCCCCAACGACATCCAGACAGCATCTGAGCCGAGCACCGCGGGCAGTCACTAGTATATTCCAGGGTCACCTGATCAGGCCAGCCAACCCCTGCTATCGACATGTAAGGGCCCCACGTGATGCTGGGTGTACCGCAGAGTCTCCTGGCTTGTGATTGGCTGAGTTTATAGGCGCCAAAAATGCACAATGCGGAAGTTGCCATTTCCTCGAGCATAGCGAGATACTCGTCCGAGCAGCGAGCACTTACGAGTACCGTAATACTGGAACGAGCACCAAGCTTGGACGAATATGCTCGCTCATCTCTACTTTGTACTCTTCCGTCAATAAAGAATCATTTTTTTATGACTTCGTGCAGTGCTGGATTTTGGATATTGTGTGGTATACAGTTCTAACTCTCTGTGACATGCACAGTCCAGAGGAAATGAGAGGTGAGCCTTGGTGAGCTGGTTGAGGGTGAAGACCCAGTATGTGCATTGAAAATAGTGAAGACATGACGCAAATAGAAAATAAATGACAATTTATTATACAGCGATAAAACTTTCTTTGCATAAAACTGTCAACCTCTGTAGTACTGCAGCATGGAAAACTGGTTCACGCTAAGCCAGTATAACATGTAGCAGTGACAATAAGAGCAGTGAGGACACAGTGCAGGAACAATCTAAAGCGCCCGCTGTTTGTAAAGGGTGGAGATTCCATGAATACTTTACACATAATGTTTGCCTTTGACATTCCCTCTAAAATCACCCTTATTAATGACTGCTGTGAAGTAGGGTAAACAAGCACTATGTCATTTTGTTGGTTGCAATGAAATATTTTTGATGTCAGTGAAAAGTATGTACTGTAAGCCCTTACATTCTTCGGTTGAGAATTCATAAGAATTTATAGAAAATGTGACTAAGCATTCAACTGATAGCTACTTCATTTTTTAAATATGAAATGCTTGTCAAGATAGAATGCAGCCTGAGGAATGCCTTTACGAAACTAAACCTCAATCCTATGATGAATATAACAGAATATTTCATTTCAGGTCTTTCATTACATGTTTCTTTTATATTTTAGTAAACTATGTAAATTGGCATCTTTGGTACACAGCAGATAATTGCAATTGCATTTACTATATATAACACTTAAAGAGGTTGTCCGATTCAGAGCTGAACCCAGACATATCCCCGTTTTCACCCAGGCAAACCCTCTGATATAAGTATTGGAGCATTTCATGCTCCAGTGCTCTCCCTTGCTCTGTGCTGTATCACCCAGGGCAAGGGCTATTTGTTTATATTTTTAACATTTAACCCCTCAGATGCCATGATAAAACATTACCACGGTTTCTGGGAGCGCAGAAACTTGGAAGAGCATGCTTCTGGGTGTGCATCGGCTCTCCCACTCTTCGCTAGGGGGAGCCGGTGTACACCCAGAAGCACACTCTTCCAGATTTTTGCGATGGTGAATGTGGCAGCCTCAATGCTCTTGAATGATCCAAGGCTGCTGCACATAAGCTCCTATGGAGCCCCTGCCTGTGACAGGGCTCCATAGGAATATAGGGGAAGATTTATAAAATTTTTGTAAAATAGAACCCGGATTCCACCTTTCATTTTCCAAAGGTGGAATCTGATTGGTTGCTATGGGCAACTAAGCCAGTTCTACTTTACACCAGTTTGATAAATCTCCCCCATAATGTAATCTTCATAGGCTCCAATGCTAATGCATTGGAGTCTATGAGAGATGCAATCTGACGCAAAATAAATGTTTTTTAAAAATATAAAAAAATATAAAAATGTAATTCACCCCCTTTCCCTAAAATAAAAATACATAAACAAAAAAAATAAATAAACATGGGTGTCGCTACATGCGAAAGTGCCAGTACTTTTTTGAAATGGAAAAAAATCAAAATGGCCAATTCTCAATTTTTTGGTTGTTTCACTGCCCATAAAAAAATGGAATAAAAATTGATCAAAAAGTCATACATGCCCTAGAATGGTATCAGTGTAAAGTACAGATCGCCCTGAAAAAATGCCCTTACACAGCTCCATACACATAACTACAAAAAAGTTATAGGGGTAGGAATATGGTGATGAAAAGCAAAAACTAATTTTTTTCAGGTTTTTATTTTTTCAGTAATACAACTCAAGAAAAACTATAAATATGTGGTATCAGCGTAATCATACTGACCTGAAGAATAAAAGTAAAAGGTCAGTTTTAGGCCTCTTTCACACGAACGTTGTTTTTGCGGGCTCCGATCCGCATTTTTCACATGAAAAATGCGGACCCATTCATTTCTATGGGCCCGCAAAAAATGCGGACAGCACACCGTGTGCTGTCCGCATCCGTTGCTCCGTTCCGTGGCCCGCAAAAAAAAATAGAGCATGTCCTATTCTTGTCCGTTTTGCGGACAAGGATAGGCAATGTTACAGTGGATCCGCAAAAAATACGGATGCCATACGGACGCCATCCGTTTTTTTTTTGTGAAAGAGGCCTTAACGTTCTATTTTCCAACATGGTTATCAATCTCATTCAGAAGGACTTTTTTTAATGTTGGGCCTCTTTCACACGAACGTTGTGTTTTGCGGTCCGCAAATTGCGGATCCGCAAAAAAAACGGATGGCGTCCGTATGGCATCCGTATTTTTTGCGGATCCACTGTAACATTGCCTATCCTTGTCCGCAAAACGGACAAGAATAGGACATGCTCTATTTTTTTTTTGCGGGCCACGGAACGGAGCAACCGTGTGCTGTCCGCATTTTTTGCGGGCCCATAGAAATGAATGGGTCCGCATTTTTCATGTGAAAAAATGCGGATCGGAGCCCGCAAAACAATGTTCGTGTGAAAGAGGCCTTAGGCCTCTTTCACCGAACGTTGTGTTTTGCGGTCCGCAAATTGCGGATCCGCAAAAAAAACGGATGGCGTCCGTATGGCATCCGTATTTTTGCGGATCCACTGTAACATTGCCTATCCTTGTCCGCAAAACGGACAAGAATAGGACATGCTCTATTTTTTTTGCGGGCCACGGAACGGAGCAAACGGATTGCGGACAGCACACGGTGTGCTGTCCGCATTTTTTGCGGGCCCATAGAAATGAATGGGTCCGCAATTTTTCATGTGAAAAATGCGGATCGGAGCCCGCAAAAACAACGTTCGTGTGAAAGAGGCCTTAAACTAAGGATATCGCTGGCAGAATATACACATATGTCATGTAATATCATGTATAAACTTACCTTCCAGATTGTTGTGAATAATTGGCTTGAATGAGTCTATTTCGGTTGGATTAAGGTTTTCTATACTGGGAATATTAATTTTCAATTGTTCAATGATGCTAGAATTTTTCATGTTTGATCCCAATTTGCCCCAATCGTCTTTTTGAGCGAGATCCACAGATGTATCTGGAGTGATGGATGTTCTCCCTTTCAGTTCCTTAATAGCACACTGTTCTGGTTTATCCCTAATAAGTGGCACTGCAAAATGCAACAACTACTGATTTCAGTTTACTCTAAATGATTGCTGACATACAAAAAAAGCACAGGTAGAAATAAGTACCAGACTGGATAATATCTGTAAATATCTGCATCTAGTGTGACCTGTTATGCAAAATTGAAGGGATGTGTGTGGTCTTGACTCATTAGCAAGCCATATATAAAGAAAGCTATAGAATTACAACATAGGTTGTAACACATATAACTTCACATAACAGCTGGACGTCAGCTAGACATACTAAGAAAATAAGAACAATAATTAAATATGAGGGGGCTTGTGGAGATACATACCCAGAGGCAATTGTTAGATTTGATTATATGACACACTATCCATCTCAAACAGATTAGATCAAATGAAGCACTTCCAACCACAAGTGGATAATGAGCTGATGTGTTTGGCATATGTAACATTCGGTAAATCCATACCTTCCAGTATGCATGGGAATAATTTGGTATCATGTGAGAAAGTTATACAGCAGTAACAGCTTATTTATTGAGTGGGAAGCTGGAATCTATATTGACTTGACCTATATTGCAGCTCATCAGAACTTAAAATGTTTCTCCACCTTTTAGATATTGATGATCTGACACCTGGCACCCCCAATTTAACTGTCAGCACCAGAAACAAGAATGGACGAAGCTGGAAGTAGAACAGTGTGTCTACAGTGTAGTGGCTGTGCAGCTCAGATCCCATTCAGGCCTCAACCTAGTAGGGCGCAATGGTGTATTTTTCTTATAGCCTTATATAGGCAAATGAACCTTTGAGGGCAGGTAGAGCTCAATTTGTCTGTCCAAGAGTAGAATTTTCAGTGTTGCTTGGTGTGTTGATGTACTGTACAGTATTTCATAAAATATTATGCTTTTTCCTAATTGTGTCTGAAAACGGACCACTGCACCAACCGACCGGTTTGACTTTTTTGACCCTTTAATCACTATACAGTGATCTGGCCTTCGCTGCAGGGGAGCCACCAGGCTGCTACTTCTTGAAATAGTCCTGATTTGGTTGGGAGCTGACCCACTGGGGTCAGAGACATCGGTGCACTGAGGAGTCAGGAAATACTTGTAGTCAGGAAACAGGCAAAGGTCGGGGGGAATTGTATGCACAAATCCATGAAACTAGGCTGAGGTCAGGGCAGGCAACAAAGGGTCAATAAGGTAAATATGCTAAGGTCAGGTCAGACAGCAAAGGGACAGAAACAGTAGACAGAAAGAGGTTGCCACACGGGCAGACAAAGAGAACAGCACACCTTCACTTGGTACTAGTGCAGTGACCCAGAGGATCACAGCAAAAGGTTTAATATTGTAGTGGATCACTGTTAAAGAGTTAATGTTGTGATTAATTACCAAATCACTTAAATGGTTTACATATTTTCTTTCTTATGCACTGTAAATCACAAAGGGTTGTGTACATGCCACAAACAGTTAACACTGGCAGTCCTTAGTTAGGTTACCAGAGACAGTCTGGACCTGCCGCCCTGGTTAGTGAGCCTTTGCCGAGCAGACCTAGAGAAAAGTCAGTGTTTGTGAGAGCTGCTCATAACTAGGCCTAGTCTGGAGAACTTTCATCCCGGAGACTGAAAGCTACCAGAGAAGCAATTGAACCCCATAGGAGGGTACCCCATAGGAAAACAAAACATGCATTTGCAGATGGTTGAGAGCCACAAACAAAGGCCATGCTGGATTGAGACAGTAAGGTAACCCCACTTAGACTTTACTGGACTACTGTACTACAACTCTCAACATCTGCTTAGTAAAGAGAGTCTTTATTTATTATAACCAAACAGGCCTAGTCATTGACTTCACCAACCATCGACTGGCCCCACCTTGTTTTTCAAACATCCACCGAAAATAAAGGGCACCACAGCCACCATCAGGCAGGACCCCCCAAAAAGTCCAAGGTGTGTCCTGAAAGTAAAAAGGGTGCACCCTCCCATCACTGCATGATCTAGGGAGAGCCAGAGTGAGGTGAGGACTGATACCATGAGTACTACTACTCCCATCAGTGCCACTACCACCACTCCTGTCCTCTATACTACTCCCTTCCAGGGCCCATGGAAGGTATCTTATATACCCAGATATGACCAGCCATTGGCTGGGGAAGACTAGGTTGCCTGCTGGCCATTTAAGAGGCAGAGCTGGAAGGCCTAGGCAACAAGCGCAGGACATGTTGGATGCTGGCAGTCAGGCCTTCTGCTGATGGGGAGGAGGCCACTAGGGCCTAGACATCAGCACAGAAGATAATGAGCAGGTGATATAGGACAGTGGTGGGCACTGGATCTGATGAAACTGAAGATTTGATAGATAAACCAATATATTTTTAAAGGGGTATTCCCATCTCACAAATGTAGTTTGTATAGTTAGATATAGCCATACTAATATTATTACTAATAGAATGTATTTATTTAAAATGTACCGTTTAGAAGATTTTCCTATTTGTATAGGCATTGTCCCACACACATCAGTCCGGCTGTTGCCCCTGGTTACGGCGACTGCGGCCATGTAGTAGTGGTGGCCGGCTTGCTCTTGTTCAAACCTGCTCTGAGGTAACTGCTGTATTGTGAACGCACATTGCATGAGCATGCGGAGACACATCTTAGGGTACTTTCACATCTGCGTTTTGGACGCTACCAGTCCAAAACGCAATGGTCAGAATTCTCCGCATGCTCATGCAATGTGCGTTCACAATACAGCAGTTACCTCAGAGCGGGTTTGAAAAGGAGCAAGCCGGCCACCACTACTACATGGCTGCGGTGGCCGTAACCAGGGGCAACAGCCTGACTGATGTGTGTAGACAATGGATATACAAATAGGAAAATCTTCTAAACGGTACATTTTACATAAATACATTCTATTAGTAATAATATTGGTATGGCTATATCTAACTATACAAACTACATTTGTGAGATGGGAATACCTCTTTAATTTAGTAAGTCTTATACAGATAGCTATTATAGTCACATGTCAAATCACTAAAAATATGTATAATTGTGCCTTAGCTTCTTCTTTCCATAGTAACTTTACCTTTAAGTAACAGTTGTTTAACAGCAGATTGGCTTCCCAGGCTTTCTAATATGTCTTTGTCTGCATCTGTAATGCGAAAGCTTGAACAGAAAACATTTCTAGTAAAAAACTAAGCTCGATAAATGCTTTTAATTGGGCTGCTGTTATAGTGCTAGTTTGAATATTAGTGGATTTACACTCAAAATGTTATAAAATTCTGTGATTAGATTAATTGTCAAAGTTTAGTATTTATTTTACTTACCGAGATATTGGAATTTTTCCATTTTATTGAGGTGGATAACAAATTTAGTACACATATTGGCCCACATTAAGGAAAATGTTCAATTTGGTGCTTCTAGGTGAAGAAAAAATGTCTGCACTAGAGATGAGCAAACGTGCTC
This sequence comes from Rhinella marina, assembly GCA_900303285.1. Classification (NCBI taxonomy): domain Eukaryota; kingdom Metazoa; phylum Chordata; class Amphibia; order Anura; family Bufonidae; genus Rhinella; species Rhinella marina. The sequence goes on from ONZH01002939.1 coordinate 106,015, forward strand.
GTAACGAGCACTGTAGCGCTTGGCTCCCCTGCACTCGCATGGGCACAGGCATCCGCTTCCGTCGGGTGAGGAGGACGGAAGCGGATGCATGCGCCCATGCGAGCGCAGGGGATCCGAGCGCTACAGTGCTCGTTACGAGCACGTTCGCTCATCTCTAGTCTGCACCAAACTAGACCAAAAGGCATTTGGCCATTTAGCTTACTAAAGGGGCATGACTTACTAAAAAAAAGTGGGTAATGTTTTGTGCCACAATTAAACCAGGAGCTTTTTAGTAACTGATTGGTTGAATATGCTGCACCTTCTATTGTAAATTTATAAAAATACCATAAAATAACAGAAAAATGCCAGTCTCTGTAAGTAAACCATATAACACATATACTGCTCTAACATCCAATTCAGTATACTGGAATTTTCTGTTTAGAGTGAAAGTCTTTGAGGGACACAGGATTTATTTTGTCAAAATCCCTAATGAATCCATAGTAAAACTGACGGATTTTGAAATGGATTTCACCCCATTCATTACATAGGCCATGTTTACATGCCAGACTTTCTGTGCAACATAAAAAAACAGTATGGAAAATGTGGAATATTAATGCAGCGTGCTAATACAATCGTGTGATCGTATCCAAAGATACCACAGAAGAAATCTGCAGCATAAATCAACATGTTGTGTTTTTAAAAAATGCACTGTCAATTTTCATGAGATTCCATACAGATCTACTTTGCTGATACTGTAAAACACTGCAGATTTTTCACCTGAAATGCTGTAGTCAGGGGAAAATCTGCACAATATACATCTTGTGTGGATGTCCCCTAAGCATTTAAAGGCTGCGTACACTTTCAAAGGCATTTTTTATGATTGCATTTACTCATTTTTTTAATTGGCCTTTATTAAAAATATTCAGCTGTTCTGTCACAAGGGTTGACTGTCTAGTTGTGTGAATTGTGAACTTTCACTTTGTGCAGGTCATCTAATAAGCCTTATTTGTAAATTACTAAAAGGTTATGAACACTTATTTAAGCCATATTCTAATCTATAAGACTTGATCTCTGTTCAGGTGGTCAGAGTTCAGAGATAATGAGCCATTAGCTTATCTGTGTGATACTAGAGAATCTCATGGCTGTAGAAAGAAAGGGGCTCAAAATTGAAACATATATTTTTAGCTCTACATGAGTACAATGCAGTAATAAAAAAAATATCCTGACAAGTGTACATAGCCTTTAAGCAAGCTACTCATGGTTTTTCTCTATTATGTGACAGCTATATTACAATTGGCCACATTTGTTTGTGTTAAAATCACTGAAATGTTCACATTTACTGTAAATTTGAAGATAGTTCAGGTAGGGTAAATAGTATGTCTACAGAGAGAAATGCACTTTTCATGCTGAATACTTTTCCTAACCACTATATCATAAAGCAGTCTGTGTAACTCACTTAGTACAATCAGGTAATAATTCTTCTGCTCTGAGATGAATACAATTCTTGTTTATTGTATCTTTAGGCTTCACACATGGTGGAGTGATAGGAACATCTATCTCATAGTCATGGCACGACCTGAAATGAGCTTGGAAAAAAAACACAAATATCAAAGATCAGACACTGTAATTGTAGTTAGAATGTAAATGTTGTTTCAGAATAAGTTGCTGTGTGTGTACACTAGGAATAACACTATTTCTGGCCATTATATGACTTGCATATGGAATTTATCACCTGATTTCCATAAGCTACTGCAAACAAGCCAGCAGGGAAAATCTATGTGCCATTGAGGCTTTTACTTCAGTGGAGTAATTTCCAGAAGGATTTGTGCACTGAGCAACATTTGGCTTGATAAGTGTATTATTTATTCACCACTCCTGACATGTCTGTTTTAGTGACTTCATGCATTCCCCATGTAATAACAATTCTGGAGCATCTATTCTTATGGCTCCATGTTGTGTCATTCCTTAAAGGGGTTGTCCGGGATTGTTGACTTTTGTTTGATAGAACCAAAGTCACCTTAAGTGTCTATACATCTGTGTATTACCTTTATTTTCCTAATTGGATGTCCCCTTTCATCTTATCCAGATAGGGAGCCGGAAGTAAGTATTTTCTGCAAGTAAAGTGACGTGCCGGGCTCCTTTATGGAAAGCGAAGCCTCTTCTTCCGCTTCGCAAGGATCCCGGTGACGTCATTAGCACACAAGGGCATGCTGCAGAGCACAGGGAGGGAGGTTTGTAGGCGGTAACTGGCAGCGCTAGGTAACGCCCCTCTGGGCCGGTGACGTCACCGGGCATTGAGGGGCGTTATTCTCTGAAGAAGGAGGCCAAGAACTGTGCTACTTACGGGCGTTACTGATAACAGGAGGATTAAAGAGGAGGGGGTGAGTGGCAGGAGGTTGAATAATAATGAGGGGGAGGAATGCCCGGAGGAGTGATTACTGCTGTGACCTACAGCCTGGAAGCAATAATGCCTCGCTGCATTGTGGGAACCATAACAAAGGAGCAGAAATGTAAACATTCCAGGGATCAACGTGGAGTAGCACTGGAGAAGTGCAAAAATGTTGAAAATCAACAGGAGGACCTTCCAACAGCAAGGCAAGGTGATATCTCATGTTTCTAAAAATAAGTTTGATCCCGGACAACCCCTTTAATTATTTCTACTAGAAGCTATGAATGAATTGCTAGCAGTCTGCAGTAAGAAAACAGAGGGGTGGAAACAAGTTGGGGGTGTGTACTTGCACAGTCTGAAAATGGCAGCACTGAACAATTATGTAGTGTGCTGTACAGGAGCGTCAGTCTAGGGAATACGTTTTTTCTCTCAGTTATATATACTACAGTGCAGTGAACAATTCTGTAGTGTGCTGTACAGTAGCGTCAGTCTATAAAATACGTATTTTCTCTCAGTTATATGTACTACAGTCCAGTGAAAAATTGAGTGGTTTGCGGTACAATAGCCGCCATTTAAAGTCTATGTTTTTTCTCTCAGTTATATGTACTACAGTCCAGTGAAAAATTGAGTGGTTTGCGGTACAATAGCCGCCATTTAAAGACTACATATTTTCTCTCAGTTATATGTACTACAGTCCAGTGAAAAATTGAGTGGTTTGCGGTACAATAGCCGCCATTTAAAGTCTATGTTTTTTCTCTCAGTTATATGTACTACAGTCCAGTGAAAAATTGAGTGGTTTGTGGTACAATAGCCGCCATTTAAAGACTACGTTTTTTCTCTCAGTTAGATATACTACAGTCCAGTGAACAATTATGTAGTGTGCTGTACAGTAGCGTCAGTCTATAAAATACGTATTTTCTCTCAGCTATATGTACTACAGTCCAGTGAAAAATTGAGTGGTTTGCGGTACAATAGCCTCCATTTAAAGACTACGTTTTTTCTCTCAGTTATATATACTACAGTCCAGTGAACAATTATGTAGTGTGCTGTACAGTAGCGTCAGTCTATAAAATACGTATATTCTCTCAGTTATATGTACTACAGTCCAGTGAAAAACAGAGTGGTTTGCGGTACAATAGCCGCCATTTAAAGACTACGCTTTTTCTCTCAGTTATATATACTACAGTGCAGTGAACAATTCTGTCGTGTGCGGTACAGTAGCCGCAGTCTAGTGGTGACACCAACAAGTGACTAAGTTAGTTGAGGTAGTAGGTGAGCCACCCAAAAATTTACCCTGACACAGCATGGCGGTGAATCCAGAGTGACCAAGTTACACTGAGGTAGCAGGTGAAGCACATAAAATTTTACCCTTACACAGCATGGCGGTGACACCACCAATTCCTTGGTCAGACTGAGATTGCAGTCAAATGGCTGTAGGTGAGGCTCCCAAAAATTTGTTTTGGAGTGTCTGAAGTTGACCCTCCAGAAAAATTGTTTTTGAGTGTCTGTAGTTGACGCTCCTAAAAAATTGATTGGAGAGAGGGCCTGTAGGTGGCCCTCTGTAAACATTGTTTGTAAAAAGCGCCAGTTGGCCCTCAGAAAAATTGCCTGTTGGCTCAGCGTTTGTGTGCGAAGAGAAGAAGGAGGAGGAGGAGAGGAGAGGATACATAAAGAATCTTCATGTTGAGCTGCTTTCCCCCGGTGGAGATTTGCATTCCGGTGAAATCCAGGCTTTATTCATTTCAATAATCGTCAGCGCTGTCAGTTGACAGGCGTGTACGCTTATCAGTGATGATGCCACCAGCTGCACTGAAGACCTGCTCTGACAACACGCTAGCGGCAGGGCAGGCCAGCACCTCCAAGGCGTACAGCGCCAGTTCGGGCCACGTGTCCAGCTTTGCAACCCAGTAGTTGTATGGAGCAGAGTGATCACGCAGGACGTTGGTATGGTCAGCTAGGTACTCCCTCACCATCTTTCTGAACAGCTCCCCCCTACTGGGGGACGGGTGACATAAACTTGCTGGGGTGACATAAAACTGGCAAAGGCCTTGGAGAGTGATCCCCTGCCAGTGCTTGACAAGCTGCCTGCTCCCCTCCTCTCCCTCGCTAGTTGGCCCACAGAACTACGTCCTCTGCCGCTAGCGGTGTCAGATGGGAAGGATAGTTTCAGCTTGTGCACCAGGGCCTGTTGATATTGATTCACTCTGATACTCCTTTCCTCTACAGGAATGAGAGTGGAAAAGTTCTGCTTGTACCGGGGGTCCAGGAGGGTGAACACCCAGTAATCAGTGTTGTCAAAAATGCTTCTAACACGAGGGTCACGGGAAAGTCAGCCTAACATGAAGTCAGCCATGTGTGCAAGAGTCCCAACACGCAAGATTTCCCTTTCCTCAATTGGCTGACTCTCCATTTCCTCCTCCTCCAACTCCTCCTCTTCAGCCCATACACACTCAACAGATAAGAAGGAGTGAACATAGGTACCCTCTTCAGTCTCGCCAACAGTCTCCTCCTCTTCCTCCTCTTCCTCCTCATGCTCCTCCTTGGTCAGGGCATGGATGATGTTCTCTGACACGTGCTGGTGTAGGGCTGGGACGGCACATCGGGAAAAATAGTGGCGGCTGGGGACCAAATACCGATGGACAGCCACCGCCATCAGGTTGCGGAAAGCCTCAGTCTCTACCAGTCTATAGCGCAGCATCTCCAGGCTCAGCAGTTTTAAAATGTGGACGTTTCGAGCTTGTGCATGTGGGTGGGTGGAATTGTATTTGCGTTTGCGCTTGCGCTCCAATGTCTGATGCAAACACAGATGAAGGCTGCGCTGGGACACATTGGTGTAGGGTGTGGAGGATCGTGGAGGTGAAGAGGTGGTTGTAGGGCGGGAGGCGCTCGTGCCGGGGTCCTGGGCGGGGGGTTGACTCGCAAAGCCAGTGTGTTAAACAGGGGAAGGAGAAGTGGTGTGACCCGCAGGAGGTGAATGGCCTTGGTTCCATTGAGTCGTGTGTTTAGCACTCATATGCCTGCGCATGTTGGTAGTGGTTAGGCTGGTAGTGGTGGCTCCCCTGCTGATCCTGGTGTGGCACAGGTTGCACACCACAGTCTGTCGGTCATCCTCACTTTCTTTAAAGAAGCTCCAGACTTGCGAACATCTAGGCCTCGGCACGGGAGCTTCACTCCATGAAACAGTTGCTGATCTACTTGCTCTGGCCCTGCTTCTCCCTCTGGCCACCCCACTGCCTCTTCCAACCTGTTCTGGTGCTGCACTTGCCTCCCCCAAAGAAGCACTGTCTTGACTAGGCTTACCAACCCAGCTCAGGTCAGTCACCTCATCATCCACCAGATCTTCCTCCGATTCCTCACTCTGCTCCCCCCTCGGACTTACTTCCCTGACCACAACGTCACTGTCTGATAACCGTGTCTCATCATCATCCGACACCTCTTGACACACTACTTGCACTAAGTCTGCACTCTCATCACCCACAGACTGTGAAAGTTTGGGAAGGGTCCTGAAAAGAGTTCCTGGGAGTATGCCGGATCTGAATCCATATTTTCCATGGGGGGGCCAGGCTGGGGGGAAGGAGGTTGAGCTGGAGGAGCCAGAGGTCTACTCCCTTGGCTAGCGTGGGTGGACTGCGTGGAAGACTGGGTGGTGGATAAATTACTGGACACATTATCCGCTATCCACGTCATCACCTGTTCGCACTGTTGTGGTTTCAATAGTGGTGTACCACGTGACCCTGTAAGTTGTGAGATGAAGCTAGGGAGCTAAACTCTGCAGCGTTCCATTGCTCCCTCATCAGTAGGTACTGTGTCACCCTGCCTAGGACCACGGCCTCTGACCCCCTACATCACTTGGACGCCCACGTCCTCGACCCTTAGCCCTTGGGTTCAACATTTTGTGTAATCACTAAACTGTAGAATTAATATCTGAGGCAAAAAATGTATTCTCTAGACTGTGGCTAGTGTACCGCACAACACAGAATTTTTCACTGGACTGTATTAAATGTATCTGAGAGAAAAAACGTATTCTTTAGACTGCTGCTAGTGTACCGCACAACACAGATTTTTTCACTGGACTGTATTAAATGGATCTAAGAGAAAAAAACTTATTCTCTAGACTGCGACTAGTGTACCGCACACCACACAATTTTTCACTGCACTGTAGGATATATAACTGAGAGAAAAAACGTAGTCTTTAGACTGCGGCTATTGTACCGCAAACCACTCAATTTTTCACTGCACTGTAGGATATATAACTGAGAGAAAAAATTTATATTTTCTAGACTCCGGCTAGTATGCAGTACACAACAGAATTTTTCACTGCACTGTAGTATATATAACTGAGAGAAAAAACTTATATTTTCTAGACTCCGGCTAGTGTGCAGCACACAACAGAATTTTTCATTGCACTGTAGTATATATAACTGAGAGAAAAAACGTATATTTTCTAGACTCCGGCTAGTGTACCGCACACCACACAATTTTTCACTGGACTGTAGTATATATAAGTGAGAGGACAAACACATTTTCTAGACTGCGGCTACTGTACCGCACACCACAGAATTGTTCACTGGACTGTAGTCACCGCCATACTGTGTCAGGCTAAATTTTTGGGTGGTTCAGCTGCTATCTTAGTCTAACCAAGCCACTCTGGGGTTCACCGCCATACTGTAAACTGCAATCTCAGTCTTAACAAGTCATCCTGGAGTTCACCCCCATGCTGTAAACTGCAATCTCAGTCAAACTTTGTAATTTAGGGGTTCACCACCAAGGTGTGCTAGACTACAATTTTAGCGGGTTCACCTGCAATCTCAGTCACAGACTGTCATTCAGGGGTGCACCTCCATGCTTTTTTAAACCATTTGTTTCTGAGGGTCACCTCCAGGCTCTCACCCACGATTTTTTGGAGGCTCGCCACTACACTGTCGGCCAAAATTGTCTTGAGGGTCACCGGCGGCCTCTTCCCCACAACTTCAAGGAGGGTTACTACCAGGCCCTGGCACACAAACATTGTCTTGAGGGGCACTAAAAGGCTCTGCACCCACCCACGTGTGGAGACTAATAGGTGGGTGCAGTGTGCGTCTTAGCCCGTCTGGAATTAGGAAAGCTGGGCACTGTAGTTGTAGGTCTTTGTGTCTGCCGTGGACAGGGTGGGTGGGTGGTGGGTGCATGTTTGCCCGTCTGGGATGGGGAGAGCTGGGCATTGTGCTGGGAGAACTTTGTGTACGCTGTGGACTACTGGGTGGGTGCGGGGAGGGAGATGCTTATGCCTGCGTCGTGGGGCAGGGGATAGGACAGCAGTGCCAGCATGGGCAGTGGTGTCACCCTCAGGCGGTGATGGACCTTCGTTGCACCTAGTTGGGTGCTTTACTAACATGTGATGGGCATGTGCCTTGCCCATCTTGGTCTGGGTCAGCACAATTGTCTTGAGGGTCACCACCAGACTGTTGCCCAGAATTTGGCGTAATGGTACGATTAGGCAGCCTCAGAGGCATCCATGCATGCTGCCCCTGCTGTTTCCTGTCCATTTCCGTGGTGTTTCCATCATTTTCTGAGGTTTCCAGGTTTTCACGCAACCTTCCCTGTGCAGAGCTTTGGTCCCCTGCAAAAAATGCTCGAGTCTCCCATTGACTTCAATGGGGTTCGTTATTCGAAACGAGCACCCGAGCATCCGGAAAAATTTGACTCGAATAACGAGCACCCGAGCATCTCTATATGTAACATAATATCAATTATCAGAAATCAGTGTCCTCCCGCACACTGGCAGTTAATACGCTACACACAGGTTTTGTTGGATGGAGGTTTGTCACAGCTTTATTTAAATTAACCATTATAAACTCTCAAAACTGTCACCACTCCCAGTGGGCATGTCTGTCTTCAGCTCCCCCTTTTCCTTTATTTTCACCCACCACCAAGGAGAACCCCATATACCCCTACTATGCTCCAAACCCCACCCAAACTTGAACAAGGCTTCTTCTACACAATCTTGGCAGAAAAATGTCCAACCAATTTCATTCAGGTGGACATCATCTGGCCACAACAGGCACAAGTTGTCTCCTTCCAATTGGCTAAGTCGACAAAAACACCAACCTGGATACAGACAAACTGAGACAGTCAGGAATTTACTGTGTGATGGGCCTTCTCCACCACTCCAGCATCCCTAGCCCCTTGCCTAGTAACCCATGGGAAGATCTCTGACCAGACAATAATCAGTTCTGCAAAGAAGCTGGAAATCAACTTCCCCACCCTCAAGAAACAGAGGACATTGCCATCAGCATGCAGAATAAGAATAACCATAGAGTGCAGGACTCAACTGATTTCAATGGCCTTGGACAACATCTGTGACCAAAAGAAGCACAACGTCCCCAGCTGAACACCTTCTGGAAGGCAAAATTTCTGCTTCCCAGTCTATCCTAGACTCTCTTGGCCACCCAAAACATATGTGAGTGTCCCAGAATGCAACTGTCACAGGGTGTCGGGAATCTGAAATGCCCATGTCCTGCAAGCACAACAAGAATACAATTGTCACCTCCAACCTGTCTGCATCGCTAATCTCCACCAGTAGATCCCAAACCAAAGCCATGCACTTGGCCCAAGCTTTACAATGAAAACTCGACATGGTGGGCACAATGGATAAACGGATCAAGGCTATGAAATGGTCAAAACCAACTCCCACAGATGCAGAAGCTACCGCTGCCCCTCCAATACTGCCTTCAATCCCCAAGAAAAATAGCGTAGTAGTAGGCCAAACAGTTTTTTCAACCGAGAGGTGGATGCTAAAATATCCCATATGGAAATGAAAAGGTACCTAAAACAGTTTGACACTAATCGCTATCACCAGGGGCAAAAAACGAAAAAATCAACAAGGTAATAAGTGATGCATAAACACCCAGTTTTGTAACAAACTCCTACCCATTCTAGAAAAGAGCTGAGGAGCTCAAAATAATAGCATGGAATAGAGCAGCACCTAGGAAGGCAGGGTGCCATAATGAAAAAGGCCATCCACTCTACAACCCAGCAAATGGCAGCCATCAGGGTGAACCAGCAGCAACCTAAAGTCAAATGGTCTGGTCAAATGAGAAATAAGGTATCAAAACTACTATCATTAACTGAGGACTCCATCAGGTAATATTATCCACCTCCTTCTTTAAAACCAACCTTCATGGTGAAACCCATAAGTTTGAAAAATGAAGCTCAGAAAAGGGATCAACTGTCCTGGCCAAACTGACCTCTTTTCCCAGTTTTCCCTTAATATCTCTGTATTATTAGGTGCCAACTGAAAGTGAAGAACTGGTATAAAAGAAGGGGATAAAAAGGCAAAGGAATAACCATAAAATACCAGTGCTGTTGCCTTATTGGGGTGAAGGTTGAACCATGGGGACATCTCTGTAATGCTCATGACATCTTTCTCCTCAGAAGATGTTATTGTTTTAATGGCAGCTTAGCTAGTCGATTACACTGCACTGCTGCATGGGAGCCACCATATATGGAACATTCATGCTTGTCTGTAATCAAGCCATATAATTTACACTGGCCCTCATTGAAGAGCCAGCAGGCTCATGGTCTTTGCACCACCACTTCCCCTAGGCTATTAGAGAAAGAGGAGGTGGTGGCTGTCTGAAATGGGTCAACTTCTAAACCATCATAAGTAACAACCACACACACAATGTTTTCATGCCCCAACTGATATCTGGCTATAATACTAGGTGGCAACAAAACTCTTCATCATATTTTCAAACAAACACTGCCACTGCGACTTATAGGCATTGTAAACCATGTCCATGTACATATCAAGCTCTGAACAGTGGTCTTTGTTCTGCAGCTCCATAACACACCTCAGAACTGCAAAGGCCTACAGCCAATTCCTCATAGTCTTAATGACTTTAGGCATTCTATCAAAATAGCTAGAATATGTCCTACACTCATTATCTATAGTGTGCTGGTCAACAGACACTAGGGACCAGATATTCACATGCTGATTATCCTAAATCTTCATATCCTCATCTAAATGTGCACCTAGTGGACTAATAGCGTAAAACAATACACCCCTCACCCAAGGTGGGGGAAGTACCAATTCCTTAAGGGTCCTTGTGAAGTTAAACTCACCAGCCGATGACTGCTCCACACGCTCCTCCAGATAGGCATTGGCAACTGGCTCCAGAACCTGAGCTGGCCTGACTGGCCCCATGGGATGACTGCCTCTTTGATCAGCTAGACTCCCGCCTTTTCGTTTGTCTCCTGCTGTGTTAACTTCAGGAACCTCAGCTGGAATGGATGGAGAATGCCAACATGAGGCGGAGGAGGCCCCGAAGAGTAGCATGAATGACTTTTTTCATGGAACCCCTGATAAAAGCTCTGATTCTGGTTTATGGGAAGGCTAGGAAGGTGGTCCACAGCAGCCATATGAACATGAACAGTAGATAAGGGATATAAAAAAAACAGGGGGTCAGCAGTCACCATGGCAGGTGGAGTACTTAAAGCTGCAGGAGTTGGACACACTTGTTTTTAAAATATCTGCGTGACTGGAGGTATAGGAGTCTCTTCACAGGCCAAGGAGTTGATAGTAGAGGCCTGGTTTCCAATACTTTGAGTTGAGCTGGAAGGACAGGGAAGGTGATCTGTCAAATGGTCTGCACCAGCCTGTGACATGAAACCATAGAGCCTGTGGGGGGTGGAACCAACAGGCACACAACTGGAAGTGTCGGGACGTCACTGCACTAGGCTACAAAGCTTTGGGGGCGAAACATATGTTGTCATGCCTGGAGATCTGCTTTGGTCTGTACATTTTGTCTTTTCTTATTTCAATTGCATGTTGTTACCTTATTAGCCTAATGGCCTAAATTCATTTACCGTTTTAAATTACACTCAAGTGCACACTTGATGCCCATTTTTCTGCCAGTTATTTATGTTTTTGCGTTTATTTTATCTTTATTCACCTCACTGTGAAGTATTTTATTATTAAGATAAGTTCTTCTCATTAGTGAACTAGTAAAAACTGTCTTCATTGTCTGCAGACTCTCCCCTCCCCTGTCTACCTGACTATTAAGCCTGTATTAGACAGGCAGATCAGCAAGCGATTCTCGAGAGGGAAGCGTTCCCTCACAGCAATCGCTTGTCATCTAGCGGAGGAGACTGCTGCTATTACATGCATCATGAGGAGGAGCGATCTTTATGCCATAGCTCGTCCCCATACTGTCTAATGGTTTGCCAGCAGCAGATTTTAGACAGCATAATCTGACGCTGGCAAACGCTGATTTTTAAGCATGTGTAAACATTTGAACTACTCGATGATCAAGCATTTGCTTGGTCATCGGGCATTCGGCAGCAGTATTACACTGCAAGATGATCGCTAACATGTGTTCATGTGAACACTTGTTAACCATTATTGGCCAAAATATCTGCCAGTGTAATAGAGCCCTTACATGTGAGCTGACAAGACAGGAGAGCGGTAGAGCTGCAGGGGCACAGCACATTGAGGACTTACTAGCATAGAGCAGCAGCTGTTCTACGCTACAGTACGGGAGACCCCAAGACAAGTGGGTGGGACCTCTATTCTGAGCAGAGGAAGTAGCTGCTTCATCTACTGAAGCTGAAGTGAACAGGGCCCAATCAGAAGTGTGTAGGGTGGAAGTTGGGTTTTGTTGTAGCACTGCTAGGAGACAGGAGAAGAAGAGTCTGTATACCCTCAGCAGCATTGAATACATTGAGGTTTCTTTGCTGGCTGGAGGTTTGAGGCTCTATACTTGATCTAAATGACTAGCAATGTCCCTGACTAAAATTGTATTTTTTTGTCGAAGGCCTTGTGCAAACAGCTGTATCCGATTTTCAGTTCGCAATAAACAATTCTTTGAAAACACATAGCTTCCATGTGAATTCTGTTTTTTCTCTTGCTCCCATCAATAGAAAAGGCTATTCTCATGCTCATAAAAAGGACAAGAATAGGACCTGCAGTAAGATACAGTGCATGGATCAGGCACACAGATTTGTGGAAAAAATAAACAGATCAGTGAATAGCACCATTTACTTTTAAGTATCTATTGCATGTTATACTATTGTTCCTATTGCAAACTTTACAGAATAATCCAATTTCTGTGAAGTATTTAAAATATAACATTGGAGATGGTTACTCGTACAAATCCATTTCTTCAGTGAGATTACTTGAAATTACAGAAAGCTAAATCCCATCACTTTTGTAATCCCCCTATGGATGTGACACTGAGATTGACATATAACAAAGTGTTTGTACCATTATCCTTTTAAGAATGAACATACATATATCAGTAGTTATGTAAGTTTACCCTGCTGACAGTTACGCTAAAATTGGAAAAACCCTCACAAAAGTGTAACTTTTTTTCTTGTAGATTTTTAATGTGTGTCTGCAGTAAATGTTGTGGGCGCACAACTCAGGGGACACTATTGTATTTTTTACCCCTTAGTGAAATAATTAATTTTAGCTTTAAGGACTAATAATATTTTCCCCTTTTGTGTTCCTGCAATAATAATTTTTTAATTTTTTTCTTATAAATTTTTTTATTTTATTTTGTGGGATTAGTTGTAGGTTTTTTAGGAACCATTTTGGGGTATATATAGTGTATTAAATAAATTATTTTATTTTTAGGAGGAAAGATAAAAAAAAATTTACATTATTTTGTGGAATTTATTTATGGTGTTTACTGTGTGGCATAAACACGGTCATTTTGGTCTTGTATGAAAGCCTGGAATGTTAGCTTTCAAACAATACTACCCAATCTTTAGCTGGTACCAAACCAGAGATATGAGCAGTTAAAGCAGCTGCCCTCCCTTCCCCCTTCAATCTGGAGGAGAAGGAAAATTTATAAAAATGTGGTATTATAATCTGTGTACGGACCCACATAATAAAGTTATGTTTACCACATGCTTACATGCTTCTAGCTTCTACCATTCATGAGATATCAGCAGCTAAAGAAGCCCTCCCCCCTCCACTTTCTGCACCAGCTCAGCTCCTGCAGAACAGTTAAGTACTTTTCCCACAGGCCAGCTGAGCTCGGACAGAGCAGTTAGGTGGTTAAAGGAGTTGCCTGGTTTGCTGTATTGATTACCTATCCTCAGGATAGGTGGTCAGTATCAGGTTAGCGGTGGTCCGACTTCCGGTACTCCCGCCGATTAACTGTTTGAAAAGAATGCAGCGCTCCTGCGCATGTTGCATTCCCTTCACTGTTTACCTGCTTGCAGTTGATATCGCAGGTATGAGGAGGTGTAATTACAACTCCTCTGTCCCATTCACTTGAATAGGGCTGAGTTTAACTACAGTACAACGGCTCCTTCCCATTCAAGTGAATGGGACAGAGGAGGTGTAATTACACCTGGTCATCGCTGCATTGCTGACAGCAAGCAGGTAAACAGTGATGAAAACACAGCCCTGATACTTGCGCTGCAGTCTCTTAAAACAGCTGACTCCTGGCCCCCCTACCAATCTGATACTGATGACCTATCCTGAGGACAGGTCATCAATATAGGAAACCAGGCAACCCCTTTAAGGCTGGGTTTACAAGGCGGTCTTGGCCATAATACCCAGAATTTTTGGGATTCTGGGGTTGTGGTCACAACATTGTGATGCGACCCTATTCAGTTCATTGGCTTCATTATAACACAGTGATCTGTGTTGCAGCTAAGAATGCTGAGTGGCCCCAGCCTTATGGTTCGTTCCAACATAATGATTTAACAGGCAAATATCAGGAATGAACCAGATGTTTACATGCAGCAATTACCCCCTCTGTATGGGGATGACAGATCACTACTGTGATCCCTTGTCCCCATACAGATTCATTGTTTGTGGGCAGCAGATCCCTGTTTACACAGCATGATCTGCTGCCTAGAAACAATGTTTTTTTTTGTGCAGGTCAAAAGACATAATTACTTGATGGAACATTTCTAGGAATACTAATCCCTGATAATTACCCCAGTGATTGGTCAGTAAAAACAAAAACACCAAAGCATCAAAAAACGTTAGGAAACTGTCTATGGTTGGTTTCACATGATGCTCTTGCCCTACAGTACTTAAAATATATGTTTTGGGAATAAAAAGGATGCAAAAGGATACGGTAGTACTGTAGATTATGTTTTTCCATCCTGCAGAGTCCAATAAAAAAATGTATACCTTAACATATAGGTGTGTCTTTTTACAATTGAACTCTACAGTGACAGATGCCACTATATGGCGTAAACGTTGATGTGAGCCCAGCATAAAAATACCACTATTTGCCAGCATGTAAAATCTGACTGCTCTAATTTATATTTGTAACGCTATTTGTTATTTAACGTACCAGTCAGCTCTGCATCTTCTTTTTCACATGGATCTAGGTTTCTTTGATTTGTGTTTTGCTCAATGAAATCACCCCCAGGATAGAATTTGGTAGACAAGCCTGAAATTAAGCAAGCAATATCAGAAGGGAAAGACATATAAAGTAGGGATTGAAACAGACATTTTATTGTTTCTTCATTTGATAGATGTGCATTGTGCAATTGTTTTAAGGTATTTACTCCCATCAAACCCTTATTGTCCTTCTTGTAAATGTTGGCAAGGCAGACATCCCGTCCATCAAACTGAAGACTCATGGCAATCCTGAATGCTATCACATACATTCTGCACTGCTGAGATAACGGTTGTGAAGGTCTCAGCACTGCAGATGCATTGTAATGGGCATTGACAAATACCTTATCAAAGTTTAAAGACAATATTTATGAGGCAATGAATAATAACAGTAGATGGAACAAATACAGTTGGATTTCTTCCACCATTGATCTAGCAACAATTTGTACAACACATTTTACACACTGCATCACATTTATTTGACTCTCTTCTTTATCTGTAACTGGAAACTCAGGTTTGACCACATAAGCTACAGGAAGGAAACTGTAAAGCCAGGCTCATACTTCTTATCTTGGTAAAGTTTGTAAGACATGCAGATTTTGCGTATAGATTTGTCTATGTTGTAAAATTCCACTCTAAGGCCATGTGAATTTTCCTTGTGGTTTTTGAGGTTTTCTACAGAATGTACGCAGAATCCAGTCTCATTCTGTGCTGTAGCTCATAATCAGCATTTTTTCCTGCATGTAGATTGAAAATGCATTCTTAGTGTGGATTCTGCACAGAAATTTCCTTTGTAATCAATTGGAAGCCTTCTAACTATGTGAAGAAACCACAACAAAAACGTCTACAAGAAGACAGCATAAAAATAGCAGCACTGAAAACATCTGGAACATGCAGATTCCACACCTGAATTTTCATTGTGCCAATACAACTCTGTGAACATATCCTATTGCTTCACCTCTACAATTCAGTCCAGTGAAAGTGTGCAAAAGCTGTGCTTACGATGTGGTTTCTGTATCTCACATTCATTTTCTAAACTTTGACTCTATCTGGCTGTTTGTATATCTGTTCCATTCTCCACCAGCGACAGGAGACCCCGTACCCCGTTCTTGAGGTTGTTTGTGGACACAATGGATAGAGACTCAATGATAATACAATTACAGGATATTAGTCAATGTGCCATAAATATTTGTCTTGAGTGATGGATTATAGGGAAGACATGTGGGCAGATATCATGTCGCCTCCACCATTTTGCTCTCTCCATACCTCCCATATACTTCATTTGAGAGGATAACGTGCTTGCGCAGTCAACTCTCCTGTATGTGGCTATAATAGGCTCCGGATCCCAGAGATGGGATGGGCTACAGTTTTTGTAAACCAACCTTAAAGGGTCAGTAGATTTGTACCTTTGATGTTTTCACTGCCTGTCCTGTCATTGACAGGACAGGCAGCGAAAACATCATCACACCTAGCCGTATTAAAGTGCAGAGTTAGCGGCATTTGCAGAGACAACAGAGCCTCTAGGTATAATGGCAACACCTCTGTTGCTCCTAAAGGCTCATTTGCATATATTAAAACATAATTTCTTTCCGCAATGCAGGCACATATAAACAAGGGACCAACACTTCAGCTGCCAAGTGTACATATAACAGGTCAGTTTCATAGGTACAAATCTGCTGACAGATGCCCTTTAAACTTTTCCTGACAGTATTGGTTAAACTAACAGTGTCATATGTAAAAGTAGTGCTATTGACACTATAGTGTCCCACAGGACACTGGTAGTGGATTAAAAATGGATGTTTCATGCTTTATATGATGTGCTAACACAATTTTTGCACATGTGTCTTCTCATATGCCTTACGGTCCCTTTAGACGGGACAATAGAGTAGGTGATTGTTGGGTAGGAAACGTTCCTTCCCGGCAATCGTCTGTTTGTCAGCAGAGGAGACCACTTAATTTTTTTTTTAATAAAAGGGGGAGACCGCTTCATTTATATGCAACGTTCTCCTCTACAGCATGGGGAGGAGCGATCGCTTATGCCATCACTTGTCCCCATACAGAAGCATTGTTTGCTGTATAAACACGCTCTGCGATTTTTGTGTACATATGAATGGTCTACTACCCGATGAATGAGCGTTTTGCTTGTTCATCAGTGACACATTTACATCACCAGATAATGGCTAATGTGCGTTCCTATGAACGCTCGCTAGCGATTATTTGCCGGATTCTCGGCCCATGTAAAGGGCCCTTTAGTTGTGAACCACTGAGGCTGAAGCAAGTTTCATCCTGGGCAGGAAAGGTTTTTTTTTCTAGAAGGAGGCTGAGCTGAACCCGCTATTTAGCCTTCCTACTGTAAGTAAGTTGGAGAGTCAGTGAGTTGGTGAGCAGTGAAGACCAGTCTGAGGGAGACTCTACACATGACTGCAGGTGGACACGGTTGCCTCTCCACCCACCCGATGTCCATTGTGGTTCAAGTGCTCCAGCAGTAGGCCCACGCACCAGTGTCATATATGTATTGTAGGAATATTCTTTATGAATATCCTTCCTTTGGCTCTGTACGCAGCTTCTAGGCTGTTTCCAATGTGCTAATCAGCTTCTGCTATATATCCCCTGCTGTTTTGCTCATTCACTGCCTGAGCAATAGGTTCATTAGCTCGCTGGATCATGCAAGGGTGCTCTTATCTGCTTGTTCTCCCGTGTACCTACTATTGCCTGATTCCTGGATTCTGACCCTCTGTCACCTGACCTGACCCTGTGCTGCCTGCCTTGACCTCTGGCCTATTTCTCCTATTCACATGAACTCTGCCTGCTTCAACCTCAGCCTGTTACTGACTAGGAGTTTTGCCTGATTCCTCAGTGCTTTGTGCTGGTGTCTCTGACCTCTGTGGATCAGCTGTCAACCACACCTGGACTTCTCCAGGAAGTAGCGGCCTAGTGGCTCCCCTGTAACAAAGTTCAGATACTTGTATAGGAGTTAAACCTTGAATATCAGGGGACCGCCAGGATAACACACCTTAAGTTTAGCCCAAAGTCAAACTGGATAGTTGATGCAGTGGTTCCACACCCACTGAACGTAATAGAGAAAGCTTAAAGGGAATGTGTCACCACGATCTTGGGCTATCTGCAGTAGCAGAGTAGTATTGCCAATAAGGAGTCCAGATCACAATTTTTTATTTCCCTACTTTCCCCCTGTCCCTCCTCTGTCATGTGCACATATGTGCTTTCCATTATGTTAGCAAGGCACAGCTGTCTGGATTGTGTATTTAACTTTGAACACTGACAGCAGGAGAACTGGAGGCAGTAGGAAAATAAACGCGGTGCTCTGGACTCCTTATGCGCAGTACTATTCATGTTTTACTGCAGATAATAGTCCAGAATTGTGGTGACAGTTTCCCTTTAAAGGCTCCATAGCTTTTGCCAGGTTAATTTGTAGGCTTCCAGCCTGCCTAGCATATTTTTTCGCAGTTTTCATTGTTGCTTTGTTGTGCAGCCACTCAGCTGGGAAGGATAAGGCTAAGAGAAACAGATTTTTCCTACCAGGAAAGGTTTTGCTCCAGCTGAACATGCCTCCTGTCCCCTGCTTTCTTGATTGGATTTGTTCCACCACTGGTCAAGTAAAAGAGATGTGAATTGCATTCACCATTTTCTTGTCTCTTCCCTATTAATTTTCCCATCACCATCAAGGGCACTCCACCTTCCACCTGCAGGGGACATTGGGTCCGCGGTGCAAGTCCTCATCACTGTGTCAGAAGTGGGAATGAGGGAGGTTTGGTAGAGGTAACCCAGTCATTGTGAAAAACATGACCAAATCCAGAACTACTTTTCTCATCCTCTCCACACTCCCTTGGGTTCTTGCAATACTAGTGTACTTGGGTGCATAGAAAGCAGTTTTTTCTTGTTTTCTGAAAGGGAAGTGCCTTCATTGGTCTGAGCAAGTTAGATCACGATTACAAATGTTAAAAGGTAGCATTGTGTATAAATCTATATTACCTTTTACACCTTTTTCATCCTCCTTTGATATTTCATCTGGAGCAAGCTGCAGTATTGTGATGAGTTCAGACCCTAGAGATCTGCATTGTGTAGATTGCTCATTAAGTTCCAGAGTACAAGGCAGGGAGAGGAAATTCTAATGCCAAATAAGAAAGTGTATTATACTTTAACATCACGAATGTTCACTGAATACAAAACAGAATTAGTAACCTAAGCAATTATTCTTCAAAATCAACTTGGGAGCGATTTTATCTTTCATATATGTAATTATATTATGTAAAATCTTTTCAGAAGTGTAGAATTAAAAAAACAGAAATAATAACATGCATAGGTGTATACATAGTTGCATGTCTGTGCTTGACCACATCATGGTTTGGTATTGGTACCATCTTATATTTTAAGAATTTCTTGTGTGGGGGCTACAAGAAGCAAGAGAGTGCTACTGTGAAATAGAGTGAACCCTATAAAGTCTACTTGACAAATATATTAACCTATTATGTAAAAACAGATTGTAGCAGGAAGACTGAGAAGTTGACATGGCTGTATCAGAGTGTTTTCTTTCTTAGTTCAAACATTTAGTCAATGAGAGTCAGACTCTCCAGTTTTAGAACTCTGCATTGGAAATGTATATAAAAAAAGTTAACATCTGAGTATTACCATTCGCCTTGTAAATGGGGCATGTTTCTACATTGTCTGACATAGTCAAATCGGTGTTGACAGGGTCAGACTGTCTGAAGACACAACAAATTTACAATGGGAATGGTAACGTCCAGTCAGCAGTTTAGGCTACATGCACACGACCGTATGTGTTTTGCGGTCCGCAAAAAAAAAAAAACGGATGTCGTCCGTATGGCCTCCTTTTTTTGTGGATCCATTGTAACAATGCCTATCCTTGTTTTTTTTGCGGGGCTACGGAATGGACATACGGATGCGGATATAAAAAATATAAAAAACCTAACAGTTTAAATCACCCCCCTTTCCGTATATTAAATAAAATACATAAGTTAATAAAAAAAAATATATATATATATATATAAACATCATCACCGTGACCGAAAACGCCTGTACTATTAAAATATAAAAATATTTTTCCAATACGACGAATGGAGTAACGGAAGAAAGGGTCAAAATAGCCAATCTGCAATGTTTTCATTGCTTCTCTTACCCAATAAGATGTAATAAAATGTGATGAAAAAGTGAAACACACTCCAAAATGGTATCAATAAAAACTACAAATTACCTTGCAAAAAATGAGTCCCCACACAGCTCAGTAGATAAAACTGTAAAAAAGTTATGGGGGTCATAATATGGTGATGTAAAAAAAAATTTATTTCAAAGTTTAAATTTATTTTTACACTTAATAAACCTATAAATATGGGGTATCATTGTAATCCTACTGACCCAGAGAATAAAAGTCATGGGTTAGTTTTGACTCAAACGGAACACTGTGGAAACAAAACCCATAAAACGGTGGAGGAAGTGCGTTTTTTTAACCTTTTTTCCACCCCATTTGTAATATTTTTCCCACTTCCCACTACATTGTATGCCATACCAAATGTAGGCATTAGAAAGTACAACTTGTCCCACAAAAGCTTTCATATGGTTATGTAAACGGAAAAATAAAGAAGTTATGGCTCAAGGAAAATAGGGAAGAAATGAAAACGCAAAAAAAGAAAAAACCTCCTAAAGGTAATAGAGTGGGGTCAGATAGGTTGCCTACCCATAAAGCTGGGGCTACATGATGATCTTGGCCTTGATACCCATTGTGTGTCCAAAGATCACCACGTAGCCATGCAAAGCGGCTCGCAAGTTGATGCGACTGCGACCTAGAATTACAAAAATTAAACAAGGCTGCATTTTTTGTGATTCTGGGATCATGGCCATGGAAACTTGTGAGTTGCTGTGTGATCCCATTCCTAAAGTTGCCATGTAGCTCCAGCCTTTTTGCTGGAAAAAAGTCCATTATTTGGTGCTGTACAGTCGGGGAAGTGTATAGTTATCTTACGGTTCCTGACAATAAGTAAGACTTATGATTGTGTATAGAGATGTTCAGTACTTTTGCGATAACCAGATATAAAAAACTGTCACAGCTCAGCCACAGTAAGGATTTACAAGAAAGTAACTGTGCAGATGTTTATCTTGTCTGAAGCAGTTTATCTAATCACTTGTCATATCAGATACAGGACATGTTACACAAATCAGGAGTGTTTACTTGCAACTGCTAGACTGTGGTACTCTGCACTGTACCTCTTCTGTACTTGAAGGAAGCATGTGGAACTCTTCCAGGAATGTCTCCGGCTCCAAGTTTTTCTCTATTGTAGTAGGCATTCTGCAAAACACAGTGAAATTGCATAATAATACATAAAAGTATAGTGTGTCTCTCATTCTCAGGAAATAATAGGGACATTGTGCCTTGTTGTATAAATGCTCCCTCTGAGTGATGAGTGAAACATTGAATAGTAAGTTTTAGATGATCCATGCTCACAAAGGATGTTATTCTTCCACGAGATTAGAGTTGTTTTCTTTATCCAAAACCTGATAAAACGGTTGACCAATATCAATGCTGTGTTTAGCATGCCCCAGCTGAGTCCCAGGAATAAATAATAAAAAAACAACATTCTACTAATTTACTAAGACTATTATTTCTCTGTTGCTTAGTCCAAATTGAGACTCTGGCCTATGCACTAGAAGAGCAAATCTACACCAATCATGAGCTTTTATAGATTTATGTAATCATTTCTGCTAGTTTCTGGGGTAAATTACTGTATAGTAAAGTGACTGGGTGGCAGGAGACTCATCTACACCATGTCACAGCCAATTTTTGTTTTTAATTTGCAAAGTACTGCGTGAATTTAAAAAAAAAAAGTCAAATTATTGTGCATAAAATGATGTACCTATAAATTTTCTATGGTACATTTCTTTTCTCGCTCTATCTTTCTATATCTATATATACAGTACAGACCAAAAGTTTGGACACACCTTCTCATTCAAAGAGTTTTCCTGTATTTTCATGACTATGAAAATTGTAGATTCACACTGAAGGCATCAAAACTATGAATTAACACATGTGGAATTATATACTTAACAAAAAAGTGTTAAACAACTGAAAATATGTCTTATATTCTAGGTTCTTCAAAGTAGCCACCTTTTGCTTTGATTACTGCTTTGCACACTAATGGCATTCTCTTGATAAGCTTCAAGAGGTAGTCACCTGAAATGGTATTCCAACAGTCTTGAAGGAGTTCCCAGAGATGCTTAGCATTTGTTGGCCCTTTTGCCTTCACTCTGCAGTCCAGCTCACCCCAAACCATCTCGATTGGGTTCAGGTCTGGTGACGGTGGAGGCCAGGTCATCTGGCGTAGCACCCCATCACTCTCCTTCTTGGTCAAATAGCCCTTACACAGCCTGGAGGTGTGTTTGGAGTCATTGTCCTGTTGATAAATAAATGATGGCCCAACTAAACGCAAACAGGATGGAATAGCATGCCGCTGCAAGATGCTGTGGTAGCCATGCTGGTTCAGTATGCCTTCAATTTTGAATAAATCCCCAACAGTGTCACCAGCAAAGCACCCCCACACCATCACACCTCCTCCTCCATGCTTCACGATGGGAACCAGGCATGTAGAGTCCATCCGTTCACCTTTTCTGTGTCGCACAAAGACACGGTGGTAACATAGTAACATAGTTTATAAGGCCGAAAAAAGACATCTGTCCATCCAGTTCGGCCTGTTTTCCTACAAGTTGATCCAGAGGAAGGCAAAAAAACCCTGTGAGGTAGAAGCCAATTTTCCCCACTTTTAGGGGAAAAAATTCCTTCCCGACTCCAATCAGGCAATCAGAATTACTCCCTGGATCAACGACCCATCTCTAGTAACTATAACCTGTAATATTATTACCCTCCAGAAATGCATCCAGGCCCCTCTTGAACTCTTTTAGTGAACTTACCATCACCACCTCCTCAGGCAGAGAGTTCCATAGTCTCACTGCTCTTACCATAAAGAATCCTCTTATATGTCTGTGTACAAACCTTCTTTCCTCCAGACGCAGAGGATGTCCCCTCGTCACAGTCACAGTCCTGGGGATAAATAGATCATGGGAGAGATCTCTGTGTGTGTCTGCTGCTAGAACTCTGTGTGGCTTTGACCTGGTCTCTAATCTGAGCTAACCTGCGATTTCTGAGGCTGGTGACTCGGATGAACTTATCCTCCGCAGCAGAGGTGACTCTTGGTCTTCCTTTCCTGGGGCGGTCCTCATGTGAGCCAGTTTCTTTGTAGCGCTTGATGGGCACTTGGGGACACTTTCAAAGTTTTCCCAATTTTTCGGACTGACTGACCTTTATTTCTTAAAGTAATGATGGCTACTTGTTTTTCTTTACTTAGCTGCTTTTTTCTTGCCATAATACAAATTCTAACAGTCTATTCAGTAGGACTATCAGCTGTGTATCCACCTGACTTCTGCCCAACACAACTCATGGTCCCAACCCCATTTATAAGGCAAGAAATCCCACTTATTAAACCTGACAGGGCACACCTGTGAAATGAAAACCATTTCAGGTGACTGCCTCTTGAAGTTCATCAAGAGAATGCCAAGAGTGTGCAAAGCAGTAATCAAAGCAAAAGGTGGCTACTTTGAAGAACCTAGAATATAAGACATATTTACAGTTGTTTCACACTTTTTTGTTAAGTATATAATTCCACATGTGTTAATTCATAGTTTTGATGCCTTCAGTGTGAATCTACAATTTTCATAGTCATGAAAATACAGAAAACTCTTTGAATGAGAAGGTGTGTCCAAACTTTTGGTCTGTACTGTATATATATAATTTTACTGTGGTGTATTGTATAATTGACAGCAGTTCCAAATTTGCTTTGAGTTTTGAAGGCCAAAATTTGTGCCAGACACAGTTTGGCAAATTCAGAGGAGGATTTGGAGGTGAGTTGTGAGGGTGATGGTGGCATGTCCCATTCCAAACTACAGCAATTTTGTTTTTATTGCCATTTAAATGGCATTTTATATGACACTTTGGTCTCCACTAGAGATGAGCGAGCATGCTCAGCAGAGCATGCTCAAGTGCCACTTTTGCGTATTTGCTTACGCATTTTAAAATTCCTACGCTATTCATACGCATATTTTAATCTATACGCAAATGCGTACGAATAGCGTACAAATTAAATTTGTACGCTATTCGTACGCATTTGCGTATAGATTAAAATATGCGTATGAATAGCGTAGGAATTTTAAAATGCGTACGCAAATACGCAAAAATGGCACTCGAGCATGCTCTGCCGAGCATGCTCGCTCATCTCTAGTCTCCACCTTGTAATGTTAGATAAACCTTTTCTAATTTTAAATGAAAGATAACCTTTGATATTTAGGTAGTATATTTTCTGTGCAAATTAATTACACTTGGTTGCTCTATATGTGAGTGACCCAGGTTTGTGGTGTAGAATTCCAAACTGTGTAGAAATAATTTGCAGCGGTCTCCAGACTTCATTATTTCATACATAGACGTCATAAGGCTAGTTTAACACTAGAGATGAGCGAGCACTAAAATGCTCGGATGCTCGTTATTCGAGACAAACTTTTCCTGATGCTCGGGTGCTCGTTTCGAGTAACGAACCCCATTGAAGTCAATGGGAGACTCGAGCATTTTTGCAGGGGACCAAGGCTCTGCCTAGGGAAGGCTGGGTGAAAACCTGGAAACCTCAGAAAATGATGGAAACACCACGAAAATGGACAGGAAACAGCAGGGGCAGCATGCATGGATGCCTCTGAGGCTGCCTAATCCCACCATTACCCCAAATTCTCCTGCAACATCCTGGTGGTTACCCTCATGGCAATTGTGCTCACCCAGACCAAGAAAGGCGAGGCACATGCCCATCACATGTTAGGGAAGCACCCAACTAGGTGCAACGAAGGTCCATCACCCATGCCCATGCTGGCACTGCTCTCCTATCCCCAGCCACACGATGCAGGCATAAGCCTGACACAGCATGGCGGTGACACCAACAAGTGACCAAGTTAGATGAGGCAGCAGGTGAGCCACCCAAAAATTTAGCCTGACGCAGCATGGCGGCGACAACAGAGTGACCGAGTGACACTGCGGGAGCAGGCGAACCACATAAACATTTTTCGTGGCCCTGTATGGCGGCGGTGACAACAGAGTGACTGAGTTAATTATGCGGTAGCTGGTGAAGCACCCAAAAATTTAGCCTGACACAGCATGGCGGTTACACCACCAATGACTTTGTCAGACTGAGAATGCAGTGAAATGGCTTTTGTTGAGCCTCCAAAAATTTTTTTCTTTTCGGAGTACATAAATTTTTTTTTTTTTAAATGTCGGTACTTGCGCCTCCTGAAAAATTGTTTTGGACTGTCTGTTTGACGCTCCTGAAACATTGTGTTACACTGTCTGTAGTTGACACTGCGGAAAAATTGTTTGGAGAGAGGGCCTGTAGGTGGCCCTCCGGAAAAACTGTTTAGAGAGAGGGCCTGTAGGTGGACCTCCGGAAAAATTGTTTGGAGAGAGGGCCTGTAGGTGGACCTCCGGAAAAATTGTTTAGAGAGAGGGCCTGTAGGTGGACCTCCGGAAAAATTGTTTGGAGAGAGGGCCTGTAGGGGGCCCTGTGGAAAAATTATTTAGAGAGAGGGCCTGTAGGTGGACCTCCGGAAAAATTGTGGTAAAAAGAGTGCCAGTTGGCCCTCTAAAAAATTGCGTTTTTTGGGTCAGCGTTAGGCAAAGACGACAAGGAGGAGGAGGAGGAGTAGAGAAGAGGAATCGGATACACAAGTAATGTTAATTTTTAGCTGCTTTCCCCCGGAGGAGATTTGAATTCCGGTGAAATCCAGGCTTTGTTCATTTTAATAAGCGTCAGCCTGTCAGTTGACAGGCGTGTACGCTTATCGGTGATGACGCCACCAGCTGCACTGAATACCCGCTCTGACAACACGCTAGCGGCAGGGCAGGCCAGCACCTCCAAGGCGTACAGCGCCAGTTCAGGCCACGTGTCCAGCTTTGAAACCCAGTAGTTGTATGGAGCAGAGTGATCGGTCCGGATGTTGGTATGGTCAGCTAGGTACTCCCTCACCATCTTTCTGTAAAGCTCACCCCTACTCTGCCTAGACTGGGGACAGGTGACAGTGTATTGCTGGGGCGACATAAAACTGGCAAAGGCCTTGGAGAGCATTCCCCTGCCAGTGCTGGACAAGCTGCCTGCTCGCCTCCTCTCCCCCGCTACTTGGCCCACAGAACCATGCCCTCTGCCGCTAGCGGCGTCAGATGGGAAGGATTGTTTCAGCTTGTGCACCAGGGCCTGTTGATATTGATTCACTCTCATACTCCTTTCCTCTACAGGGATGAGAGTGGAAAGGTTCTGCTTGTACCGTGGGTCCAGGAGAGTGAACACCCAGTAATCAGTGTTTGAAAAAATTCTTCTAACGCGAGGGTCACGGGATAGGCAGCCTAACATGAAGTCTGCCATGTGCGCCAGAGTCCCAACACGCAAGAATTCCCTCTCCTCACTGGCCTGACTCTCCATTTCCTCCTCCTCCTCTTCAGCCCATACACGCTCAAGAGTTAAGAAGGACTGAGCATTGGTACCCTCTTCTGTCTCGCCGACATTCTCCTTCTCTTCCTCCTCATCCTCATCCCCCTCCTCCGATACGCACTGAGAAACAGACCGGAGGGTGCTCTGGCTATCAAGCGACGTATCTTCCTCTACCATCTCTTGTGACAAGCGCAAAGCTTCCGACTTCATGCTGAGCAGTGAGTTTTTCAACAGGCAAAGCAGCGGGATGGTGAGGCTGATAATGGCGGCATCGCTGCTGACCATCTGTGTTGACTCCTCAAAGTCAGTCAACACCTGGCAGATATCAGACATCCACATCCACTCCTCATTGTAGACTAGAGGAATCTGACTGACCTAACTACCAGTTCTGGTGGAAGTTGACATCTGGCAGTCTACAATCGCTCTGCGCTGCTGGTAAACTCTGGATAACATGTTTAATGTCGAATTCCATCTTGTGGGCATGTCGCACAACAGTCGGTGAGCGGGCAGTTGTAGGCGGCGCTGCGCTGCCCTGAGAGTGGCAGCATCTGTGGTCGACTTGCGGAAATGCGCACAGATGCGGCGCTCCTTGGTGAGCAAATCAGACAGATTGGGGTATGTCTTGAGGAACCGCTGAACTATGAGATTGAACACGTGGGCCAGGCATGGCACATGTGTCAGTCTGCCGAGTTGCAGAGCCGCCACCAGGTTACGCCCGTTTTCACACACAACCATGCCTGGCTTGAGGTTCAG